>JAQFZG010000157.1:0-45476 GCA_034695465.1 Entomobrya nicoleti
AATGCTTCTGATCAGTATCCTTATGCATAGCTCCAAGATGAGCCAGTAAACTTTTAACTGTTCTGAAGTTCATCCCACAAAATTCACAACATTGCAGTGGAGGTCCATCCTTCACCAAATGAATCTTTTCATGAACTCGAAGTTTACCCAGTTGTACAAAGGATCCAGGACAATAAGTACATTTAAGTCGATTTCCTTTATGAACTGAATGGATATGGTGTGCCAGGCTGGATTTCTTAACGTATGTCCTGTCACACAAATGACATTTGTGGGGATCCGCAGAGTGATAACGTCTCATGTGATCTCTCATAGTTCTCATTGTTTTATAAATAACTTTTTTAGGGCATTTTGTACATCGAAAAACTTCTCTTGACCTGGTTGCCATTTCATTTTCAGGATGGTCAGTCTTTCTTGTTGAATGCGACGAACTATAAATAAAATAAATTATAAAAATTAATCAATAAAATTTAAACGTTACTTATAGTCAATTTAAAAGATTCCTACCTGGTTTCTATATCACAGCCCGCATTATCCAAATCTCGGTCAGAACTTATATCAATCTCACTAGCAGCATATAGCTCGTCATCCTTCTCATTATGGCCAATATCACAAATACTCTCTTCATCATCCAATTCGTTTTCTAATATAACAGCTTGGGAAGTTGATGCAGTTATGATTGGATTATTGGTATAGTTTTCAGCAGAACTGTTGCAGTTTTTTATAGAAATTGATGAACAAGTCGTTTCATCTTGTAGAGGATCTTGAATTTGTTCACATTCTCTACTAGGCAGATTAATAAGCTGTGGTGGTAGGTCGTCTTCAAAATTTGTTCCTAGTTCGTCGGCAGCCTATCAATAAAAAAAGAAATTTGACAAATAAATACTTTCAATCCTTTCAAGTATTCGATGACAATTCTTAGTCGAGAACTTACTCTAGTTAATTGATCTCCATTGGAATAATTCACGCTTTGATTAGTAAAGGAATCTTCATCAATTTTGTCGTCGGTGTAACAAGATGACAAGAATAACACGGCACTTCGGAGACCTGATTTAATTCCTGTAATCATTTGACTTTGCTGGTTGACCTGAGAAATGAGCTGCTTTACTGTGTCTTTTAAATATTTAATTTCTTTGACACAATCACATAAACTATGACCTTCGTGAACATTTGGCAATCCAGGGGATAAGGGAACATCCACCTCTTCAATTACCACAGCAAATTTGTGTTCAGTAAAAGTTTCCATTTTACTGAGCAATGGTTTCTCAAAAAAACGTATTTATTCTTATGTGTTCAGTTTGTGTAATTTTAATGGACGCTAACTGTTCAGTATTATTATTTTATATTTTCGTTAATTTTTTTATTAGTTTTCACACCGTTTCTAGTAAAATAACAGATGAAAAAAACAAACCAAATGACAGAATTTTTTTGTTTTGATTTTCAGCTATCGTGCAAGCAGCACATGGAATACCGTACACTGCATTAATAAAAAAATGCATTACATCTGCTACTTTGCTATATTGATAGAGAGCAAGACAAGACAGCTGATATGTCAAGCTTAGACTTTGTTCAACATGTATAAACCCCAAAAAAATGCTCATGACAAGCTTTTCATGCAGGGTATGTTTATATTATTGTTTGCGTACTAGAATGATTATGGATTTTGTCATCCAACTGAAACTAATGTGTTAACCTATTGCAGCGATGCAAAAACAAATCCGGCATATGTTACGAAATAAGTTTAATTTTGCTTACATAAAATGATTCATTTTTAATAGATCGAAATTCAAGATCTAATTTTAAGCAAATAAATACTTTTATCAATTAAGATCACCAACTAAAGAGTATTTTATGTATATATTTATGTCTATAAGAAACCTGGCTTGGTACATATAATTGAAAATTTTGACATGAACAAAAAAAATCAGTACTTTATTTAAGTGACATGATTTTACCGTCATGTGGTATAGTTGCTAAGTAGATAAGTTTCGAAAGAAAATATTAAATTAAATTTCGTCAAAGTATTTTTCAAGATATGTTATACTTTCAGCCATAATCTTAAACCCAATCTACATTATGGAATGGAAATTTATTTTAATTTATATTTGTTATGAAATATATCAATTCTATTAATACAAGTTATATGCTTGTAAATTGTTACGAAAGCTCTTCACTATATTGAATTGTAGCAATCATCCAAAAACATGCAGGGCATGCTATTTTTTTAATAGTCACATAAACAATTTACGATGTATGTTATGAAGTAAGTTTGTTTTAAAAATTCACTTCGATATTACTGCCGTACATGGAAAAAAATCCTACATTGATTTTTTTTAATGTTCAGAAATAAATTGGACATGATAGCAGGTGTATGTAGTACTTCTCTTATTTTTTCTACTTTAAATGTCAATAAGCTCGTTTGGAAAAAAATATTCTAGTTCATAGTTCTATCGAAATTTAATTCTCCACAGTTTTTATTATTTATTAAGAATGGCAACCCCACTATTTTGGAAATCATGGGAACTAACTAACTGCGTGCACGATAGAATTTTACGGTATCCATATACCTTTAAAATGGACCCTAAAGCAGAACGATTCGTCATGGAAACTCGAATTAAACGCCAAACTCCTTTGTTTGTCTTTATACTTTTTATGTTATCCGTTGTACTAATATATTTGGATCTGTTGGTAAACGCTCTATTTGTCAAAACAATACAAACAGAACCACATATAGTACTTGTGAATATTGCAGTTGCAGGAATGGTTGCTCTTTGTGTATTACTTACAATCATTATGCAATCTTGTGGACACACAGTGACAATACAACATTACAACAATTTAATTGAATATGAAAAGAATATATTGCTATTTAACTCCAATAACAAAACTTGTGACAAGAACCTTTATCTACTTATTTTGCTCAGTCAAGGTACGATTTTTAAAACAAACCCTTATATAAATCTTATAATACGAATAATGATCTGATTTAAAAAAAATATTTTCAGAATTACTGGCCATAAAGAAACGAGAAAAAATCGACCTAAATGGCATTTTGGTTTATACACTTACATTTGTTCTAATATTAAGCGGAATTTTCGTCGCACCACTAATCGTACTCTCAGGATTTGATCCATTTACTCAATTTGTGAAAGCACACATTCCAACTTTACTAATTACTCGATTTAGCAAGATTTCAACGTATTTAGTTGCGTACTTAATAACACAATGGATTACTTTAGAATCGAGTAGAATACTTATCACGATATTTATACCAGCAATGACCGTTTGCAATATGTACCTTAATTGTTTAAAAATAATTAGAAAGAGGAATCTTAAAATAACCACATTGCTTCTATACCATCAACTCCACTGTATTAACCAAATGGGAATGAAAGTAATTGCTAATATGGCAGGAGTTCTTTTAGGCATTGGCTTTATAATAATTACTCTTGGAAATTGGATACTAATTGCTGCTTGGAATTTAATGCCAGTTGAAATTTATGTGGTAATTGTTTTTTCGAATGTTGTTGCTTATTTTCTAGTCATTGAAACAGTTCCAATGGCAATTTCGTGCAATGAGTATAGTCAAGGAATAATCAATTGTTGGAGAGGGGATATTGTTTCGAGATATTGGAAGAGAAAGGTTAGGGCACAACAACCAGTAGCATTTTATTATGCAATGACAAAGTTTGAAAGAAGTACTCAAATTAATTACTACTCAGCCCTTTTCAACTTCACTATTAACGCTCTGATACTATTTTGAATGGGGTGGTTAGTATAATCATAAATTCATTTTGGACGCTCATGAATTCTTACTTCAAGTATCACCAAAACTCTCATTCGAAGCCTCTTAAGAAGTTAGTCAACATGGTCAACATAAAATCTCCTCTAAATTTGATTAAGAATTTTTTAAACAATCTACAGAGTTTTCAATATTTATTATATGTTCCAAATATTTATGTTGTTTCACAATTATTCATATGTTATGCCTAGGGAACACAAAACACATTTTCAACTATACCTTTCATGCTGTTCTTCTCAAATCAATTTCACATTTGGACTTTGCCAATCCAAAATTCAACTCCGCTTTAGAATACACATCCAGATCAGTACTCGAGCGATATTTAAAGTTATCAAAAACAAGGATCACGAAAGTATCTTCTTCGGTGACTAATTTAAGGCCATTGTTAAAAATGTTATCTGCAGACTAATGTCTCATTGTAATTAACAAATTTCAACACGCAGATCTGAATCCTATGTATGGGTTATATACGCATTGTTCTTCGACAGTTCGAACTATCTCTACTTTACATACGGTATGGAACATTGTTCAGTAAACGTACTCATAATCAGGTTATTTGGACACCCAAAAATTATATAAATAATCTTTACGGTACCTTTACAAAATCTTTTGACGAAAATACAGCACTTTCCGCAATTTACCAAGAAAGCTTTGAGCACAATTGTCCAATTTTTTCAACCCGTTATCAGTAGGGGACTACGTCGAGTGCGAAGTTGACAACACAAATTGAATATTTTTTTCGGAAATGAAGCAACTGCTATCTCAAAACCACTTTCAAATATTTTCCAAATGAAAGTTAAGTATTCTGACAGTAAGAAAATGCTGCCTTTTGGTTATGCATCTGTTTACTTGAATATTCTCGGAAATGTCACTTCAGAAAAAAAAAACAGAAATTCTTATAAAATATGACAATAGAAACCCCAGCCTAAAAATAAGTCGTGCGGGTAATATATTTGATTACCCATTCTGGAAACAAGTTGAAGCTTTATAAATTGAAAATCAGTTTGACACTTTGCGATTTATCAGTTGCGGATATAAAGGATTGGAGGATTTTCCAATAACAAAATTCATTTCTGTGTTCGAAAGCAATGTTTGGATATGGATACGATTTACAACTATAATTCTTTTATTTTTCCACTGTAAATTTGACAGGAAGGCAGCGGAATTTTAGTAACGGCCACAGTTTGTTAAGTTTATTTGAAGTTTTGGTGGAGCAATTTTACACTGTATAGTAGAATCATAGAATTTGACTACAATTTCTATGCCCTTTTACATGCCAGCATCGCAGATATCAAACCGTGTTTAAGAAGTAATAAGCATTCAATCAGAATCATTAAAAAAAATTATGAGTTAATGGAATATGACAAACCGTTTGGAATATATTTTTTTAAAGAGCTTGCTGACACTAAATTTAATTTAAAGGCATTCACAGGCCACAAGCGTTTATTTCGTAGACTCTGGGAACCTGTAGATTACTTGGCCCCTCTTACCCGTGTGGGTATAAGAATAAGAAAAACGTGGTTTGCATTTGGATGTTGGCATTGTTGGGTATACAAGACCACAGCTTCTTTTTGCGTTTACAGGATCGGTCCCAACATCACTTTTAAGTAGAATACCTTTTATACAGCAAAGTGGATTATTTGTGTGGTGACAGAATTTTATTAATAGAACTGACTTGGTGGCAATTAATACTGCCGAGCAGCCGAAACCGCCAAATATGTTAGGAAATATTCAATTATTATTTATTTTTCTGTGAATTGGTTTATCAGCTTCACTAGTATTTATGGTTATATAACTGAGGTCATTGGTTTTTAGATAGTTGAAATTATGGTTCTTTGTATGCTGTAATTTTGTTCTGAAATCGATAAAGAAATTTCAAAATATGTTTAAAATAAGTTTGTTAAAGCAAACGCATGTAAACTTTTAAAAAGAAGGGCGTAAAATTTATGTTTTTAAAGTAAGAAATTAAAATACAATATAATAAGATACAATATATCCCTGATTTAAATTTTTTAAGAAAACATTTTTTATACAGACATTTAAAAAAATCTCACTTGTCGAACTCTACTTTTTTCGTTTGATTCGATTATTTTTAATTGTTTTCACACCAATTGCATAATGCTTCTGATCAGTATCCTTATGCATAGCTCCAAGATGAGCCAGTAAACTCTTAACTGTTCTGAAGTTCATCCCACAAAACTCACAGCATTGCAGTGGAGGTCCATCCTTCACCAAATGAATCTTTTCATGAACTCGAAGTTTTCCCAGCTGTACAAAAGATCCAGGACAATACGCACATTTTAGTCGATTTCCTTTGTGAACTGAATGGATATGGTGGGCTAGGCTGGATTTCTTTACGTACGCCTTGTCACACAAATGACATTTGTAGGGATCCGTAGAGTGATAGCGTCTCATGTGATCTCTCATTGTTCTCCTTGTTTTATAAATGACCTTTTTAGGGCAATTTGTGCATCGAAAAACTTCCCTTGAGCTGGTTGCCATTTCATTTTCAACATGAGCAGTCTTACTTGTTGAATGCGTCAAACTATAAATAAAATTAATGAAGAAAATTAATGCATAAAATTAAAACGTTACTTATCTTCAATTTAAAAGATTTCTACCTGGATTCTTTTTCACAGCCCTCATTATCCAAATCTTGGTCAGAACTTATATCGATCTCACTAGCATCATACAGCTCGTCATCCTCCTCATTATCATCAACATCACAAATACTCTCCTCGTCATCTTCATCGTCCAATTCGTTTTCCAATGTAACAGCTTGTGAAGTTGATGCAGTTATGATTGGACCATTGGTACGGTTTCCAGCAGCACTGTTGCAGTTTTCGATGGAAATTGATGAACAAGCTGTTTCATCTTGTAGAGGATCTTGAATTTGTTCACATTCTGTACTAGGAAGATCAATAAGCTGTGGTGGTAGTTCGGCAGCCTATCAATAAAAAATAAATTTGACAAATAAATACTTTCATTCCTTTAAAGTATTCGATGATGATTCTTAGTCGAGGACTTACTGTAGTTAATTGACTTTCATTGGAATAATTCACGCTTTGATTAGTAAAGGAATCTTCATCAATTTGGTCGTCGGTGTAACAAGATGATAAGGATAACACGGCACTTCGGAGACCTGATTTAATTCCTGTAATCATTTGACGTTGCTGGTTGACCTGAGAAATGAGCTGCTTTACTGTGTCTTTTAAATATTTAATTTCTTTGACACAATCACATAAACTATGACCTTCGTGAACATTTGGCAATCCAGGGGATAAGGGAACATCCACCTCTTCAATTACCACAGCAAATTTGTGTTCAGTAAAAGTTTCCATTTTACTGAGCAATGGTTTCTCAAAAAAACGTATTTATTCTTATGTGTTCAGTTTGTGTAATTTTAATGGACGCTAACTGTTCAGTATTATTATTTTATATTTTCGTTAATTTTTTTATTAGTTTTCACACCGTTTCTAGTAAAATAACAGATGAAAAAAACAAACCAAATGACAGAATTTTTTTGTTTTGATTTTCAGCTATCGTGCAAGCAGCACATGGAATACCGTACACTGCATTAATAAAAAAATGCATTACATCTGCTACTTTGCTATATTGATAGAGAGCAAGACAAGACAGCTGATATGTCAAGCTTAGACTTTGTTCAACATGTATAAACCCCAAAAAAATGCTCATGACAAGCTTTTCATGCAGGGTATGTTTATATTATTGTTTGCGTACTAGAATGATTATGGATTTTGTCATCCAACTGAAACTAATGTGTTAACCTATTGCAGCGATGCAAAAACAAATCCGGCATATGTTACGAAATAAGTTTAATTTTGCTTACATAAAATGATTCATTTTTAATAGATCGAAATTCAAGATCTAATTTTAAGCAAATAAATACTTTTATCAATTAAGATCACCAACTAAAGAGTATTTTATGTATATATTTATGTCTATAAGAAACCTGGCTTGGTACATATAATTGAAAATTTTGACATGAACAAAAAAAATCAGTACTTTATTTAAGTGACATGATTTTACCGTCATGTGGTATAGTTGCTAAGTAGATAAGTTTCGAAAGAAAATATTAAATTAAATTTCGTCAAAGTATTTTTCAAGATATGTTATACTTTCAGCCATAATCTTAAACCCAATCTACATTATGGAATGGAAATTTATTTTAATTTATATTTGTTATGAAATATATCAATTCTATTAATACAAGTTATATGCTTGTAAATTGTTACGAAAGCTCTTCACTATATTGAATTGTAGCAATCATCCAAAAACATGCAGGGCATGCTATTTTTTTAATAGTCACATAAACAATTTACGATGTATGTTATGAAGTAAGTTTGTTTTAAAAATTCACTTCGATATTACTGCCGTACATGGAAAAAAATCCTACATTGATTTTTTTTAATGTTCAGAAATAAATTGGACATGATAGCAGGTGTATGTAGTACTTCTCTTATTTTTTCTACTTTAAATGTCAATAAGCTCGTTTGGAAAAAAATATTCTAGTTCATAGTTCTATCGAAATTTAATTCTCCACAGTTTTTATTATTTATTAAGAATGGCAACCCCACTATTTTGGAAATCATGGGAACTAACTAACTGCGTGCACGATAGAATTTTACGGTATCCATATACCTTTAAAATGGACCCTAAAGCAGAACGATTCGTCATGGAAACTCGAATTAAACGCCAAACTCCTTTGTTTGTCTTTATACTTTTTATGTTATCCGTTGTACTAATATATTTGGATCTGTTGGTAAACGCTCTATTTGTCAAAACAATACAAACAGAACCACATATAGTACTTGTGAATATTGCAGTTGCAGGAATGGTTGCTCTTTGTGTATTACTTACAATCATTATGCAATCTTGTGGACACACAGTGACAATACAACATTACAACAATTTAATTGAATATGAAAAGAATATATTGCTATTTAACTCCAATAACAAAACTTGTGACAAGAACCTTTATCTACTTATTTTGCTCAGTCAAGGTACGATTTTTAAAACAAACCCTTATATAAATCTTATAATACGAATAATGATCTGATTTAAAAAAAATATTTTCAGAATTACTGGCCATAAAGAAACGAGAAAAAATCGACCTAAATGGCATTTTGGTTTATACACTTACATTTGTTCTAATATTAAGCGGAATTTTCGTCGCACCACTAATCGTACTCTCAGGATTTGATCCATTTACTCAATTTGTGAAAGCACACATTCCAACTTTACTAATTACTCGATTTAGCAAGATTTCAACGTATTTAGTTGCGTACTTAATAACACAATGGATTACTTTAGAATCGAGTAGAATACTTATCACGATATTTATACCAGCAATGACCGTTTGCAATATGTACCTTAATTGTTTAAAAATAATTAGAAAGAGGAATCTTAAAATAACCACATTGCTTCTATACCATCAACTCCACTGTATTAACCAAATGGGAATGAAAGTAATTGCTAATATGGCAGGAGTTCTTTTAGGCATTGGCTTTATAATAATTACTCTTGGAAATTGGATACTAATTGCTGCTTGGAATTTAATGCCAGTTGAAATTTATGTGGTAATTGTTTTTTCGAATGTTGTTGCTTATTTTCTAGTCATTGAAACAGTTCCAATGGCAATTTCGTGCAATGAGTATAGTCAAGGAATAATCAATTGTTGGAGAGGGGATATTGTTTCGAGATATTGGAAGAGAAAGGTTAGGGCACAACAACCAGTAGCATTTTATTATGCAATGACAAAGTTTGAAAGAAGTACTCAAATTAATTACTACTCAGCCCTTTTCAACTTCACTATTAACGCTCTGATACTATTTTGAATGGGGTGGTTAGTATAATCATAAATTCATTTTGGACGCTCATGAATTCTTACTTCAAGTATCACCAAAACTCTCATTCGAAGCCTCTTAAGAAGTTAGTCAACATGGTCAACATAAAATCTCCTCTAAATTTGATTAAGAATTTTTTAAACAATCTACAGAGTTTTCAATATTTATTATATGTTCCAAATATTTATGTTGTTTCACAATTATTCATATGTTATGCCTAGGGAACACAAAACACATTTTCAACTATACCTTTCATGCTGTTCTTCTCAAATCAATTTCACATTTGGACTTTGCCAATCCAAAATTCAACTCCGCTTTAGAATACACATCCAGATCAGTACTCGAGCGATATTTAAAGTTATCAAAAACAAGGATCACGAAAGTATCTTCTTCGGTGACTAATTTAAGGCCATTGTTAAAAATGTTATCTGCAGACTAATGTCTCATTGTAATTAACAAATTTCAACACGCAGATCTGAATCCTATGTATGGGTTATATACGCATTGTTCTTCGACAGTTCGAACTATCTCTACTTTACATACGGTATGGAACATTGTTCAGTAAACGTACTCATAATCAGGTTATTTGGACACCCAAAAATTATATAAATAATCTTTACGGTACCTTTACAAAATCTTTTGACGAAAATACAGCACTTTCCGCAATTTACCAAGAAAGCTTTGAGCACAATTGTCCAATTTTTTCAACCCGTTATCAGTAGGGGACTACGTCGAGTGCGAAGTTGACAACACAAATTGAATATTTTTTTCGGAAATGAAGCAACTGCTATCTCAAAACCACTTTCAAATATTTTCCAAATGAAAGTTAAGTATTCTGACAGTAAGAAAATGCTGCCTTTTGGTTATGCATCTGTTTACTTGAATATTCTCGGAAATGTCACTTCAGAAAAAAAAAACAGAAATTCTTATAAAATATGACAATAGAAACCCCAGCCTAAAAATAAGTCGTGCGGGTAATATATTTGATTACCCATTCTGGAAACAAGTTGAAGCTTTATAAATTGAAAATCAGTTTGACACTTTGCGATTTATCAGTTGCGGATATAAAGGATTGGAGGATTTTCCAATAACAAAATTCATTTCTGTGTTCGAAAGCAATGTTTGGATATGGATACGATTTACAACTATAATTCTTTTATTTTTCCACTGTAAATTTGACAGGAAGGCAGCGGAATTTTAGTAACGGCCACAGTTTGTTAAGTTTATTTGAAGTTTTGGTGGAGCAATTTTACACTGTATAGTAGAATCATAGAATTTGACTACAATTTCTATGCCCTTTTACATGCCAGCATCGCAGATATCAAACCGTGTTTAAGAAGTAATAAGCATTCAATCAGAATCATTAAAAAAAATTATGAGTTAATGGAATATGACAAACCGTTTGGAATATATTTTTTTAAAGAGCTTGCTGACACTAAATTTAATTTAAAGGCATTCACAGGCCACAAGCGTTTATTTCGTAGACTCTGGGAACCTGTAGATTACTTGGCCCCTCTTACCCGTGTGGGTATAAGAATAAGAAAAACGTGGTTTGCATTTGGATGTTGGCATTGTTGGGTATACAAGACCACAGCTTCTTTTTGCGTTTACAGGATCGGTCCCAACATCACTTTTAAGTAGAATACCTTTTATACAGCAAAGTGGATTATTTGTGTGGTGACAGAATTTTATTAATAGAACTGACTTGGTGGCAATTAATACTGCCGAGCAGCCGAAACCGCCAAATATGTTAGGAAATATTCAATTATTATTTATTTTTCTGTGAATTGGTTTATCAGCTTCACTAGTATTTATGGTTATATAACTGAGGTCATTGGTTTTTAGATAGTTGAAATTATGGTTCTTTGTATGCTGTAATTTTGTTCTGAAATCGATAAAGAAATTTCAAAATATGTTTAAAATAAGTTTGTTAAAGCAAACGCATGTAAACTTTTAAAAAGAAGGGCGTAAAATTTATGTTTTTAAAGTAAGAAATTAAAATACAATATAATAAGATACAATATATCCCTGATTTAAATTTTTTAAGAAAACATTTTTTATACAGACATTTAAAAAAATCTCACTTGTCGAACTCTACTTTTTTCGTTTGATTCGATTATTTTTAATTGTTTTCACACCAATTGCATAATGCTTCTGATCAGTATCCTTATGCATAGCTCCAAGATGAGCCAGTAAACTCTTAACTGTTCTGAAGTTCATCCCACAAAACTCACAGCATTGCAGTGGAGGTCCATCCTTCACCAAATGAATCTTTTCATGAACTCGAAGTTTTCCCAGTTGTACAAAGGATCCAGGACAATAAGCACATTTGAGTCGATTCCCCTTGTGAACTGAATGGATATGGTGGGCTAGGCTGGATTTCTTTACGTACGTCTTGTCACACAAATGACATTTGTGGGGATCCGTAGAGTGATAACGTCTCATGTGATCTCTCATTGTTCTCATTGTTTTATAAATAACCTTTTTAGGGCATTTTGTACATCGAAAAACTTCTCTTGAGCTGGTTGCCATTTCATTTTCAGGATGGTCAGTCTTTCTTGTTGATCGAGATCAAATAAATTATAAAAATTAATCAAGAAAATTAAAACTTTATTTATCTTCAATTTAAAAGATTCCTACCTGGTTTCTTTTTCACAGCCCGCATTATCCAAATCTTGGTCAGAACTTATATCGATCTCACTAGCAGCATATAGCTCGTCATCCTCCTCATTATCATCAATATCACAAATACTCTCCTCGTCATCTTCATCGTCCAATTCGTTTTCCAATGTAACAGCTTGGGAAGTTGATGCAGTTATGATTGGACCATTGGTATAGTTTTCAGCAGCACTGTTGCAGTTTTCTATGGAAATCGATGCACAAGTAGTCTCATCTTGTAAAGGATCTTGAATTTGTTCACATTGTGTACTAGAGAGATTGATAAGCTGTGGTGGTAGCTGGTCGTCAAAATTTGTTCCTAGTTCAGATGCCTATAAATAGAAAAATACATTAACGATAAATTGAAATTTTGTAACGTTTTTGGGTACGATTTTAGGTTGAGGACTTACTGTAGTTATTTGACGTTCAATTGAGTAATCTGCATCTTGATTGGTAAATGCACCTTGGTCGTCTTTGTCGTCAGAGTAACAAGATGATAAGGATAAAACGGCATTTTTGAGACCGGATTTAATTCCACTAATAGCATGATTTTGCTTGTTAACTTGTGAGATTAGCTGTTTTACTGTATCTTTTAAATATTTTATTTCTACGACACAAGAACATAAACTATGATCTTCGTGAACATTGGTCAATCCTGGGGATAAAGGAACGTCTACCTCTTCAATCAACACTGCAAATTTCTGTTCAGTAAATGTATCCATATTGTAGGTATTTAATAAACGTACTTATGTGTTAAGGTTGTGTAATTTTAATGAACGCTTACTATTAATTATTATTATTTAATATGTGTTTGTTTTAGTTTTTACATCGTATCTCGTAAAATGACAGATGAGAAAACAAACCAAAGGACAGTATTTGTTTGTTTTGCTTTTTAGCTATGGTGTAAGCACATGTGATGTGTAACATGACAATGGTACAATATGTATTAAGTCTGCTACTTTGCTTTATTGATGCAGAGCAAGACAGGACAGCTGACAAGACAAGCTGAGACTTTGTTCAATATGCAGGTACATGAAAAATGCTTACAAGCACTTCATGCATGTATGTATATAATTGTTTACGTGCTAGAAAACTTATGTATGATTTTAAAATATCATCATTATATTTTCAGATTCAAATGTAATTACACCACTAACTATTTAGGAAATAGTATATATAAATGTAAATTCAAAGTTCTCAACTATTTAGTTATTATACTGAAAAAATTTATTAGATTTGGTTTACTAAATATTAATTAAAAACACATTTGGTTATGAAATTAAAATTTATATATTAACTTATCACAGTAATTCAAAAAATCCTATATATGATACAATACAATTAAAATTTTACTTACATAAATCGTCCATTTTTTAATAGATGGAAATTCAAGATCTAAATTTAATGTCTACAAAAAGCCTGGCTTGGTATACGTAATTTAAATTCTTGCCGTGGACAAAAAATCAGTAATTTATTTAATTATTACGATTTTACCGTCATTTAGCATTACTGCTAAGCATAGTAAGTAGTTAAAAGTTCGAAAGGAAATATTATATTAAAGCTCATGATAGTTAAATTTAACTTTAATAATTCTTCCGGTCATAATCTAAAATCCAATCTATATTATAGAATGGATATTTAATTGATTTTATTTTTACTTGAAATATATCAAATCTTTTAATCAAAGTTATATTTTTGTAAAGTATTACGAATGTTTTTCACTATATCAAGTATCCAAAAGCATGCATGGTATGTAACTTTGTTTAAACAAGTCGCATAAAAGCGCTACGATGTGGGTCATCAAATATGCTTCTATTTATATTCACTCCAACATTACTGCCATAATTGAAAAAAAAATCTACATTGATTTTTAAATGGTCATATATCGCTTGGACACAACAGAAGTTATATGTACTTCTCCAGTTGGTTTTCTACTTGGAAAACTAATATAGTCTTGTAACTTCGTTAAAAAACAGCTTGTGAATATAATTCGTTCAAAATTTAATTTCTCCAAATAACTATTCGAAATGGCAACCCCACTAGTTTGGAAAGCATGGGAATTTAGCAACTGCGTGTACGATGCAATTTTACGATATCCATATACCTTTAAAATGGATCCCGATGCGGAACGATTCGTCATGAAAACTCGACTTAAACACCAAATTCCTGCATTTGGGTTTATACTTTTAATGTTGACCGTTGTACTTATATATTTGGATCTATTGCTGAGAGCTCTATTTGTCAAAACATAAAAAACAGAACCGCAGATAGTACTTGTGAATATAGCAGTTGCCGGAATGGTTGCTCTTTGTGTAGCACTTGCAATCATTATGCAATCATGCGGACATACATTACAAATACAACAATACAACAATTTAATTGACTGTGAAAATAATATATTATTATTCCATTCCAACAATAAAACTAACCAGAAAACACTTTCTCTCTCTTTTTTGCTAAGTCAAGGTATTAATTAAAAAACACGTATAATATATCAAAAAATGCATTCTGCCCAAATTATTATTGATTTTATGAATAATATTTTCAGAACTACTGGCCCTCAGGAAAAAAGAAAGAATTGACATAAATGGAATTATGGTTTGTACACTTGCATTTGTTCTAAGATTGAGTGGGGTTTTCGTACCACCACTAATCGTAGTGTCAGGATTTGATCCGTTTACACAATTTGTGAAGGTGCACTTTCCTAATTTACTGATTACTCCTTTGAGCCAAATTGTAACATATGTAGTTGCTTTTATATTAACACAATGGATTACTTTAGAATCTAGTAGAGTATTTATCACAATATTTTTACCAGCAATGACCATATTCAAGATGTACCTTGGTTGTTTAAAAATAATTAGAAAACAGAATCTTTCAATAACCACTTTGCTATTATACCATCAACTGCACTGTGTAAATCAAATGGCAATGAGTGTAATTGCTAATATTGCAGGTACTCTTTTAGGCGTTGGCTTTGTTATAATTACTCTGGGGAACTGGATACTAATCTCTGCTTGGGATTTAATGCCAGTTGAAATTTATATTGTAATAGTTTGCTCAAATGTTGTCGCTTATTTTTTAATCATTCAAACAGTTCCTTTAGCAATTTCGTGCAATGAGTACAGTCAAGGAATAATCGATTATTGGCGAGAGGATTTTGTTTCGAGATACTGGACGAGAAAAATTAGGGCACAGCAACCGGTAGCATTTTATTACGCCATGACTAAATTCGAAAGAAGTACTCAAATTAACTACTACACGGCCCTCTTTAATTTCACCGTTGATGCTCTGATACTATTTTGAGTTAGACAAATTGGAAAAAAAAGTTGAAGAAATAGCATTGAGGACCGGACCTGCAGCAAGGTAGAGGTACGCTTGAGATAGTAAATTGTCACCTTTACATTTTTTAATGCATTCTTATAAATGCAAAGATATCATTTTTTTGTAACAATTAAATCTTTAATTCAATCTTATTTAAGCATTAAATCTTATTCATTCGTTTTGGACGATCAGGAATTCTTTTTATTTCAAAACTCAAACTAGCAACCTCGTCAGAAGTTAGCCAACATGATGGCTAAATATTCCATTTTATGAATCAGGACAGGAATTTCGTGTGGAAGCTAATAAATTTTGTATGAGTATTAAGCTTCAAAAAAAATATTTAGACAGAAACAGACAAAAATTGTAAAAAAGCCTCAAATGTCAGCACAATGATTTGTTGTCTAAAATTTAAAAGAGCACGTCATCTTGTCATTGTGATGTTCATTATGCATGACTGCTTGAGCTCTTTTGAAATGTCTGGAAACATCTAGTATATTGCGACGCTGCGTGAACTTATTATATTTACATAGTTTTAAAGCATGAAGCGGTTGTACGTAAACGTCCTGTGTAGACTTCTAAAAAATATGCAGTAAGTTGGATCGACTTATTTTGTTGGCTCAGAATTTAGCTCAAATGAGATATTTACTGTTGTCATAGAGATATATTTGAAACCAAATTACGTGCATATCTTATGATGCTTAAAAGTGGTTTTTGTAAAGATACATTCGATAACACTACTAAATTTTCCAATTCCCCTAATATGAAATGCATAGAAAATACATGTCATTCAATTACAACACTGTCACATAGCATGGAAATTTGGCAGATATTATGTCTGTATTAATCTCCCCGATGGAAATATTTTAAATGCATTTTTTCAGAAAAAACAAAACAGTTAAACCCAAACAAGTCTCCGTATAACCTCAATTTTGTGGGCATTTTATTTATTATGTGAATTTTAATCTCAATTGAGAATGAATTTCATGTGTAAACTCATCGCGAGTTTGTATATTAAAAGAGATTCATAATAACACTTATACTTTACTGAACTAGAACATTAACCAGTTTTTTGCATTTTAGTAGCGAAATATTCTACCTAAAACTATTTACCTTTAAATTGTTTTATATTTGCTACAATTGCTTAGTTGGTAAAATAATGAGTTTCAGTTTTACAAAAATAAACCTTGATCAAATATGCATTTCGTAAATGGTTTTTACCCAAAAGCATATCTCGTATGCACGAAAGTACGAAAACTATATTGATTTTGCTTTTATGTAAATTTTCTCTAGCATTCCGCAAATATCTCTAGACTTATTCTGAATTTTAAAGTAAGTCTTCAAATGTGCTGATTTAGAATGACGATATTTATCAAAAATTTAAGTTAAAATGCCAAGCGTAGAACATTACATTTGTATTTTGCCAAAATGACATAAGCTAAGTTAAAATACATGGACTTCAAGATCCAATGATTTCAGGCAAACAATATCCCGGAAAACAGTATAGAACGACGTGTAAAACTTCCCGTGAGTTACACACAAGACTCATTTTAATATTTAAACTAATCGTGAGTTTGTGTATTAAAAGTGATTCGTAATGACACTAAAGCTTTCCTGGAGTAGAAAATTAATTCATTTTTGCACTTTAATAGCGAAATATTATATGGAAAACCTTTTGCCATTAAATGGTTGGGATATTTGTTACAGTTGCTTCGGTGAAAAAATGAGCTTCGCTTTTGTAAAAATACACATTGATCAAATACCCATCCCGTCGAACATATTTTTTGCAGATTTTACTTCCCATAAACACGAAACTCCTGGAACTATTTTGTTTTTGCATTCGTGTGAATTTTCTCTAGCATTCCAAAAAAAAATCTTCAGACTTATACTGAATTTTATAGTGAGTCTTCAAAGTGTTGATTTCGAGTGATGATATTCGTCAAAAATTTATGTTAAAATGCCAAGCGTAGCTTGAAATTTTGCCAAAAAGACGTCTACTATTTAAAAATACATGGATTAAAAAAAATCAATGATTTCAAGCAAACAATATCCCCGACCACAGTAAAACTTATCTTTTGATATTTTGTTCATTCCTTTTCAAGACATCAACTGCATTGCATATCATATCTCAGATATAGCATATCAGATTCATACAAGCTGCAAACGTTTTCTATGTTATTCTTTTGATAACTGAAACGTTTAGTGATTTTT
Source organism: Entomobrya nicoleti (assembly GCA_034695465.1). Taxonomy (NCBI): domain Eukaryota; kingdom Metazoa; phylum Arthropoda; class Collembola; order Entomobryomorpha; family Entomobryidae; genus Entomobrya; species Entomobrya nicoleti. The sequence goes on from JAQFZG010000157.1 coordinate 17,857, forward strand.
ATGTGCACGGCAATCTAGATGGGATTGGTCTATCAACAATGTTTTCTTGGAGTTTCTGCATTGTTCCAGTTTTGATAAGTGACTATATTCTATCTAGTATTGACGTTAATTTCACATTTGAAAGACTTTCCAATTTACTGAATACTTTTGTGTTCAGAACAAACCTTTCAGACATAAACGTTTTACAATCCATCAAGCCGATTATAAAACGTTTGAAAATATTATTTCTCCATAATATATCCATGGACTATTTTAATTCAATAAATTGCGCTGTAACACTAATAGGACATTTAGAAGATGATCCAAGTTTACTTTACTCTGCAATACCAGCAAACTGGAGAACTCCATTTGTAAACGCAATTTACTGGTGGTGTTTTACATTAAATATTTTCACAATATATTTTGGTTGGTCGGTATTGTTTGTATTGCCATGTGCCATTGCATACAGTATTGAAGCCGGGGTAATACTTTTGACGACAAAATTGGATTCAACCAGAAGTTTTGATGAATTTAACAAAATAGTAGATACGTATCAAAACATACTACACTGCACTCGTGACGGCATTACAAAATCTTTAGCAAATTTGATGCTACTATTTTATCTTGTCGTTGGATTTCAGCAATTCATGGAAGCATTTTTCGTTTTCCAATACATTCGGACCGGGGCGGCTTGGGAATACTACCAAATGCTACTTTTGGACTTAGTGGTAAAATAGTTTTCTACTATGATTCATAAGATGAAAAAAAATTAACTGTTTACTTTACAGTGCATCACTTTCAGAGTATTCCACTCGTATTACGCATTGTCCAGGTTGGATATTGCGAGTCAAGAATTTGTGGACACTGTCAACAGGACTAATATCAAGCTAGCATATTATCCAGACTCAATGGTAACCCTGAAGAAAAAACAAGCTCTTCAACGGAAACTCAAACTTATGGTTCCAATTCGAATGAAAATTGGTATGTTTAATTGCGACAGTAGTTTACCAATGACAGCCATGGCTGTGAACTTAAACTATCTTGTTACAGCAGCCTTGTGGACATAAGAGTAGCGTTCGAGTGAAGGTATTTTCAAACTATATACTGGATAGGTAGTCAATAAACCATTTACATCACAGACGGATAATGTTTAAAGCCTTAAGTTAAAGTTATTATTATTATGAGCAAACCTTATTTACTGCTTTTGCGTTCTCATTCACATATCAATTTGAAACGATATAAACATTTTTTTTTCGAAAGCAATTTTGAAAAGCTTAGCTTAAGTTATCCATAAGTTTAAAAATTAAAGTAACTTAACATATTTTAGTTCAAAATATTTATAGAAATAATTTGAGCTTACGAAAGGGAAAAAATAAGACATCTCTTTTAAGCTTACGAATAATTATTCACGTAAAGATAAGAGGCATAATATATGTTCACACAAATATAGCTTTCTTTTAATCTAATTGTAATTGTTACATTGGTGGCAATGTTATAAGGTGTTCTAACTAAATTTTAAATTTTGTGTTGAAAATATATTGATTAATTTATCAACTTAAGTATTACCCAAGTAAATACATCAAAAATTTTAATTTATTTCTTCGATGGAAACTTAGACGTAACTTAAAAGACTGGTCTGTTTCTTGTGAAGAATTACTTTAGCAAAATATTTGCACATTTCATCATAACAATTCCAAGGTTTGTATAATTGTGACTCCGTTATTTTGGATGGCTTGGGAATAATCAATATTTGTTACATACATTTAAGTAGCTCAAAAAATAATCAAAAAATAATGACATTACCTCAATATAATGAGTGACACTATATTACCAAAATTGTCATACGTGTTATAGGAACCATTGCTTGCTCTTTGATGAGAGCTGGGTTAATTTTATTTATTTAATGAAAAGATTGGATTATACTTTCAGGTAGGAATATTAAAGTTTCAGCGGAAATTAATATTTTAAGTTTGGCATTACAGTTATAAGACATTTCTTAGTTAAACATATTGACAGTACAGTTCCTTCGGCTATTTAATGTACTGAACTCTCCAAAGGAATAATAAGTTTGTTCCAAGGTTTGAGAGGAATATACAAGTTATTTAGTATTCAGTTATCTTAATTTATACCACAAATGTCTCGATTATGTTATGTTAAAATAATCAATATTATACCAGTTTTCTGACTTCGATTTGAATCAAAAAATTGCATAAACATTGAATTCATCGGATTTAGAATTTTTTCACTTTAATAATGATATCACTGTTGTCCTCTTTCGTAACTCAAATTTAGAAAATCAGAGTGTATGTTTAATCAGAAAAGTATGTCATTCGATTAGATAAGGAATTTAAAATATGTCATCACTAATCACGCTATAAATTTGTGCGCACAAACATTCCGAGATAATGTGTTCAGTTCATTATAATGCTTCGCCGTGCGCTCTTCAACTTTTTCACAAGCAATCAAGCAGCATTGGTGAGTAGTGAAATGGCAAATTTTGTTAAATTTCACAATGGACATCAAATGCCAATAATTGGCTTTGGAATGTGGCAAGTAAGCTCTTTACCTTATAATTGATTATTTCGTTCCATAAAATGATAAAACGATTTACAATATTTTCAGTGTGACAATGAAGATGAACTAGAAACTGCCTTGGATATTGCTCTAGAAACTGGTTATAGACATTTTGATACGGCTTACCGATATCAAAATGAAACTATTTTGGGACGTGTTGTCCAGAAATGGTTGGCTTCAAACAAGGTGTCAAGGGACGAGCTTTTTATTGTTACCAAGCTGCCTCCTCAAGGAAACCATCCTGATAGAGTTGCAGATTTCCTACAGCAGTCTCTTCAAAACTTGCAACTGGACTACGTAGACTTGTACTTGGTTCATCATCCAGCTGGTTTACAGATTGCTGAAGATGGAAAATCCCCAAAAAGAGATAAGAATGGGAAATACATACCTGACTTATCAGTTTCATTAGAACATACGTGGAAGGCAATGGAGCATCAAGTGGACCTTGGAAAAGCAAAATCGATTGGACTTTCGAATTGTTCGGTTGAACAGCTAGAAAGAATCTGTAAAGCTGGTAGAATTAAACCAGCAAATGTTCAAGTTGAACTGAATGCTCACTATCCCAAAAATATGTTAAGAAAATTTTGTGACAAGAATAACGTTAGCGTTACTGCCTTTGCAGCATTGGGATCGCCGGGAAGAAAAACGTTTTATGTTGCTAAGCAGCTAGTTTCTCAAGAAGATGTGGACGAGTAAAAATACATTATAAATTTATTGATCTTGGTTTTTTGGTAAATTTAATTTACAATGTTTAATTTTTTAAAGGAAAGTAAAAGTCCCCAAATTACTTGAAAATCCAACGGTCGAAACAATTGCAAGGAAATACAACAAAACTTGTGGCCAGGTTCTTTTGAAATTCTTGACACAGCAAAGAGTCGCAGTTTTGGCTAAAAGTGTTACAAAACACAGAATTCAAACAAATTTCCAAGTAAATGAACTTTTTGTATATTTATTGGAAACGGGTACTCAGTTTTCAGTAATACGTATTTAAACGTTTTGCAGATATTTGGTTTTGAATTGACTGAGGATGAAATGAAGAAATTAAATGAGTTGGATTCCGGGAACGAAGGCAGCTGGCAGTTTGACTGGAGGAATTCACTTCCTGGGTAAAATTCATAGTAAATTAAGAACTAAAGTGGTTCACTCTTTCGATCATAAAACCTATTTGATTGGTTTATTATAATAAACAGAATCGAGGATCATCCTGAGTTCCAGTTGAAAGACGAATGAATTTTCGAGCAACAGAGTATTATTGAATGAGTTGTTTAAAACATTTACAAATGTTATCTACAATACAAACTTTGAATTATGATGCATATTTAATGTATAAGTAGAGTCAATAAAGTTCACTAAAACTCCCTTTAAAAAAATATCTTCTAATGAATATTCACACATAGCTATTATAATATGCTTCATAACATTGTAAAGTATAGTGATGAACATAAAGTAATATATTTGTTACTTCTCTACCGATCAATTAATATGGAGTTTAAAATAAACTTTTAAAACAGCAATGTACATAATGTAGCATTTCACTGAGAAATGGAAGCACGTGCTTAAAACGATATCCCATAAAGTCGTATCAAAATGTTACCTCAGCTTTGATTTAAAATAAATTAAATTTAACTCAATCAATAATTCAGAATAATATACTCGTGGCAATTGTTATATTTAAAAATGATATGTGACTGGTTGAAAGATTTTATGTTATATACCAATTTCGATTGTGACAAATTACCTAAAATTGAATAGCCAATAACTCTTGAAGTTTTAACAACCTTTAGAAATTGATGGTAATTACAACACAAGTAACCATATTTTATTAAAAAATAATGAACCACAAATAATAGTAAAACAATATTTTCATTAGTGTTTCGTTCCGATCCGATCCGATGGGAAAATTCCGATGCCGATCCGATTCCCATCAGAATCTGTTTCCAATTTCCGATACAGATGTTCATTTTCTAGTTTTCCGATATATCGGAAAATATCGGATTTGATTGGATCGGATCGGAAAAGAAGTAAAGTTAAGGTTTAGATGTAAAAAAAATATTATGGGCAATCAGAAATGTTGCCAAACTTAAGAAAAATTCAAATTAGCTAATGAAATATGGCATAATTGACACAATTTGACGTATTTAACACTTAATCATGTATGTATATTAGTTTGCACTATCTAAAAATCCCTACTTTTGTGATTTTTACTATTTTTAAAGATATCGGAATATCGAATTCGATGCTATATTATTTCCAGTTCCGATCCCAATGCATTATTCCGATATTTGATCCGATTGGGTGCGACCCCGATCTGAACCGAAACGCATATCAGATCGGATTTGATCGGAAAAATTTCCGATATTAGTATCGGAACCGAAACAGTAATTTTCATACATTTCGTAAATTAATACAAGAAATACTTAGACAGACGACAATAAAATAAATCATTGTAAAGCCCTACTTTTAATAGGTTGGATGAATCTGTATCGGTGACTTAATAGCATTTTGCTAATCCAAACATTTGACAAAGTGGACTTCTAGATTCTTTTTTTTGACATTTCGGAACTAAAGTAATTGTCAAATTTTCATGCCGCAACATGGATCAATATTTCTATCATTTGGAACACCATAATTTTATGTATTTTAACCCGATTTTTGTATTAGGCAAGCATTTAAATTGTTATTTTTGCAAAGCTCCAGCATTGTGGGGTACAATGATTGGTTTATCTAGTAAAGTAAATTTTTCTTTTAGAAATGAGGTTTATTTCAAAGTCCATGGAAAAATCGATCAAAAAATTCTTTATATAAGTCCGATTTAGTTTAAAATACTCAAAAATAGCCTATTTTGATATTTTTATTTAAATATTTAATAATTATTTAGTTCAAAACTTATCTTTCTGCAGCAGGCAAATTAAACTATTACATACTTTTGTAAACTAGTTGAAGCTTTAAAATTATTCAAATCATTTCTTGAAATGGCAACTCCATTATTTTGGCAAGCTTGGGAACTGAGTAATTCTGTTTACGACTTCATTCTTAAATACCAATTTACAGCAAAAATGAAACCAGAAAAAGAACAATTTGTTCTTGAAACACGAAAGATAAAGCAGATTCCCCTAATCATATGTATAATACTTACGCTTTTGGCCACGTCACTTTATCTGGATCTAGTAATTCAAGCAACCGTTTTAAATACAATTCAACTGAGTATCGCCACAGTTCTTGTGAATATCACAATTTTTTGTATGCTTTCTCTTTGTCTTCTTCTAACTTTTATAATTCAAACTTGTGCTCATACTATAGCAATTCAACATTTTAACACATTAATTCAATACGAAAAACGGATTCTGGAATCAGCCTACCAAACCCAAAAAATCTACAAACGCTTGTCAATTTGGACACTAATAAAGAAAGGTAAAACGTAATCATTATAATAGTCGCTAGTTTAAAAAACAAACAACAAATCATTAAATTCCACATTTACCTTTATTTTCTTAAATTGTTAGAGTTCACGGAGGTCCAGCGAAATGGAATAGTTGACATAAACGGCATACTTGTAAATATTCTCACTATAATTCTTCTTTTCATTGGAATATTTCTTGGACCAGCTTTGGTTATTTCAGGATTTGATCCAGTCAGCCAAATTCTTAGCGCACATTTCTCAATTAATTTACAGTTTAAGTTTCCTCAATGTATTGGATACATTTTAGTCTATATTTTGGCTCAGTGGATAACATTAGAGGCTACTAGAGTTTACATTTCATTGTGTATACCCACTATGACCATTTGCAATATCTACTTACGGAGCTTACGAAGTCTTGCAAATCTACATTTAAACACGAGCACCTTACTTTTATATCATCAGCTGCACTGCATCAACCAAATTGGAATGCGTGTGATCGTAAACATTGCAGGGGCGTTTATGGGAGTTGGTTTGGTTTTATTAATTTTTGGAAACTGGATTATTCTTTCGGGTTGGGGTTTGCTTCCCGAAGAAATATATGTGTTAACACTTGGTGTAGTAGTTATTGCATACTTTGTACTTGTTCAGACAATTCCATTTGCCATTGCGTACAATAAGTTTTGTAAAGAAATTATAAATAAGTGGGAAGTTTCCATGTGGTATCAAAAGGACCATGTTAAATATTGGAAGAAAAAGATTAGAGCGCAGCAACCAATTTCTTTTTATTACGCTGTTACAAAGTTCGAGAGAGATACACAGGTCAACTACTATTCGTCCGTTGTAACCTATACAACGAATGCCTTGATTTTATTTTAAGTATTGCTATTATAACAGATTTTGGAGCATTACTTTTGAAAAAACAAGTGCATGCAAAGTAAATACTCCATTTTTATCGGATAACAACTTATATTCTGATGTTGATGATTTGTTGTCCACTTATTTTCCTACATTCTAAACTGAATTTTTAAATTACTTATGGAACTATATTAGATATTTCCGAAATATATTTTAGATCCGAGTAAAAATTTAACGTAGCACTACTCATGTTCATTGGTTAAGAGTTCGATCATCATTTTGAAACCTTTATCGTTGCTACATAGTTGTATTACCGATATATACTTTTTGTAAATTTGTGGGAGAATATATTTAACAAAATGGACGAAAACATTGATCGATTTAGGATGATGATATCCTCTTATACTATAACATACACTCCTCAATGTGGTCAATTTTTAATAAAAAATATGCAGTGGATTTACTTGCTTATACAATTGTTTAGCATAAAATATTCATATGTTTTGTTCATAGCTTGATTCTTCGACAAATCACTTAAAACAAAAAATTCCAAATAAACCTGTTGGCCAAGAGATCCCATTAAGTCGTATTGAATTGCAAATAATAATATAATCACTAGTTAATATTTAGAAGCATGGATTTTGAAATATATTCTATTGTATACCGTCATGTTAGTTATGATATAACCATAATATAACAAGTAGTGGGCTTTGAATTACTTGCCTATTTGAATCCTTCAGAGCTACAGATTGTTGTATTTATAATTTTATGGCAAAAAAATAATAAAATATTCTCGAATTTGCTTGATAAATGGAAGCACGTGCATGAGATGAATATCTTATAAAGCTCTTTTAGAAGTTACCTCAACAAGATAAAACATATTTATGTAAAATACTTAATCAATATTTAACTCAGAATATTATACTCGTGGAAGTAAATATATTTAAAAAATATGCTATCTACTTAACTCGGTTTTGTGACAAATTACCTAAAATCAAATAGCCAAAACTTTTGCAGTCAACATTCTTTGGAACTATTAGTCATCAAACCACAAAGTGGTATATCCTTAAATAATGATTCACATTTATTATCATTAGAATGTATCATTTAAGAAAGGACTATTTTAACAATATTTTTTAATGAATTGTATGCACTTGTAGCGGTTACGCTCTTCTATTTGCATATATTCTATTCAGATATATGACAACCCGCCTATGAAATTTGGTCTTAGTAAATTTTATTATCTGGCTATGTTGCATAATATGTTAATTCGTGCCAATTTTCTTCAAAAGGCTTTTGACAAAGTGTTTTTCTAGTTAGACAAATTTTGATATTACCAAAGTAAATAAATTTTCAAAGTATTATGTCGCAAAAAGATTAATTTATATCGATCAAAAATATAATTTTTTAACAGTTTTTTGTATAAAATATGAATTGTTATTTTATTCAAAGCCACAGCGTGGCAAGGTATTACTATTGGTAATCCAATACAGTTTTAGTCAAAAAAAAATATTCGAATTGTGAAATTCAGTTAGCTTTATTCAAAAGTCCACGGAAAAATAAAGTAAGTCGATATAATATTGCTTAATAATAGTTTATTCCAAACTCAAATACGAAGAGGCTTCCTGTTTTTATTTTTTCTATCAGTTTGTAAGACTTATTCAGGTTAAACGTTTCTTTTTAGCAGACCATTTTGAACTATATAATAGTTTTTTAGACTCAACTAGCTTAAGCTTTGCGAGACTTATTTCTGAAATGGCAACTCCGTTATTTTGGAAAGCTTGGGAACTAAGCAACTCTGTTTATGATGTCATTCTAAAATATCAATTCACAGCAAAAATGATACCCGAAAAAGAACAGTTTGTTCTTGAAACCAGGAAAAGACAACAGATTCCCTTAATAACATGTTTACTAATTATGCTTTTATTTACGTCGCTATATCTGGAACTAGTGATTCAAGCAATTTTCTTCGAAACCACCCTACTAAACATTGCCACAGTTCTTGTAAATATTACAATAGCGTGTATGATTTCGCTTTGTCTCCTGTTAACATTTATAATCGAAACTTGTGCTCATACAATAGCAATTCAACATTTCAACACTTTGATCCAATACGAAAAACAAATTTTGGAATCAAATACCCTCGCCCCACATATCGACAAAGGTTTGTCGTTTTGGACACTTGTAAGGAAAGGTAAATCGGTAACCATTTAAATATTCTTCAGAATAAAACGAACAAGAAATGCAATTAAAATTGACCTTTTATGTGTCCAATTACTAGAGTTCACAGAATTTCAACGAAATGAAATAGTTGACTTAAACGGTCTCTTGGTAAATATTCTCACCATTGTTCTCCTTTTCACTGGAATTCTTCTAGGACCTGCTATGGTTATTTCAGGATTTGATCCAGTCAGCCAAATTTTAAACGCACATTTTTTCTTTAATTTGCAGTTTTCATTTCCTGAATGTTTTGTATCCATTTTAGTATATTGTTTTACTCAGTGGATAACACTTGAAGCTACTAGAATTTACATTTCATTGTGTATACCCACAATGACCATATGCAACATCTACTTACGTAGCTTACGAATTCTTGCAAAAAGAGATTTGAATATTAGGACATTACTTTTATATCATCAGCTGCATTGTATTAATCAAATTGGAATGCGTGTGATTGCAAACATTGCAGGGGCGTTTATGGGAATTGGTTTGGTTTTGTTGATTTTTGGAAACTGGATTATTCTTTCAGGTTGGGGTTTGCTCCCCGTAGAAATATATGCCTTAACACTTGGTATTGTAGTTATAGGCTACTTTGTAGTGGTTCAGACAATACCATTTGCTATTGCATGTAATAAGTTCTGTAAAGGAATTATTACCAAGTGGAGTATTTCTATGGGGAGTCAAAAAGGTCACGTTAGATACTGGAAGAAAAAGATTAGAGCGCAGCAACCAATTTCTTTTTATTACGCTTTTACAAAATTCGAGAGAGATACGCAAGTCAACTATTATTCGTCTATTGTAAATTATACAACAAATGCTCTGATTTTATTTTAGTGATTGATAAAACACCAACTTCTCTTTTAATAAAAGGATTGCATAACTAATTCATTTTAAACAGGTAACAAGGTATGTTTTAATGTTCATGGTTTTGTTTGTCGGCAGGATTTTTTTCTACATTCTAAAGTAATTGAAATAAACTTACATATGGAACAAAATGATACATTTCTGAAATACCGTTTAGATCCGAGATGCTTGTTTGTACTTCAGTTAGAGAAAATACTCAATATAATTGACAAAAATATTGATTGATTTTAGCATACCATCCTCTTATACTATTACATCTTATACAATGTTCTTAATTTATAATAAAAAATATCCAGTAAATCTACTTGCTTATACAACTGTTTAACTTAATATATTCATATGTTTTGTTCATAGCATCACTAAAAACAAAAATATCAAATAAGCTTGTCGGCCAAGACATAAGTCAAATCGTATTGTGAAAAGATATTCAATTCATACTTGATATATCCAACGTTTCTGCTAATTTCAGGACGGATTTATCCCAGAGCCATCATATCGTCAATACTTTAGTAACGCAACACCCCAAATAATGACTTGCAGAATTTCCTAAGTTTTTAATATTATGTGACAACACCATGCAGTTGTTGGTTGAATGACCATTTTCCGATTCGAAAATCACTGTTCAATGCATGCAAAGCATATAATTATTAGTTAATATATAAAAGTATGAACGTTGACGATCTGCCATACGTTTCTGTCGAAATCCTATTGAAATGTATTTACATCATTACCCAATTTTTAAATATACTCTAATTTGATTTTCCATTAAAAAAAGCCACAACTGGAATTTTTTTTTAAATCTACATACGTTTATACGATTTAAACTTTCATATGTTGTACCAGTACCAGTTTTATACTTTCATTGCAACCTACAAGAACAAACGGTGCAACAAAATAAAATGGGAACTCCATTATTTTGGAACGCGTGGAATTTGATTGGGTGACTAAGTCCGCCGATGAATTACTGGGCCCCTGAGATTTGCCGACAAGCTTATCCCTTAGAACAATACTTCGAGACAAAATGTGAGGGCAAAAAATTTATCCAAGTGGAAACCAATACCAAAAATATATTTAATATGTACATTTAACGTAACATTAAACATAACTAAATCAAATTAGACTGATTTTTTGGGACTTCATTTTTAGGCATGTATGTATATTGCACTCTGTCTTCTTTTAGCTAACATAACTGAAAATTGTGCTGATACAATAGCAATACAACATTGTAAAACTTTACTCCAATATGAGAAACAAATTTTGGAACTTACTAAATACGATCGACAAGTTGACAATGGTTTGTCAATTTGGACACTTATAAAGCAGGGTACATATTAAAATATCTGACTTTGCATAAAAAATTACATGCCGATTCCAATATATTGATTTTTTTTATATTTTAGAATTCACCGCGTCTCAGAGAAATGCCACTGTTGATATGAACGGTTTACTAGTAAACACGCTTAGTATGATTCTTTCTCATACCGGAATATTTTTGGCACCTGTATTGAATGCACTGGACTTTGATCCTTTTAGTCAAATAATTGTAGCACATTTCTTCAGTAAATTAAGTATTTCGATTTCTGGTGTATTGCTATATCATTGCAGCAGTTGCTTTGTATTAATCAAATTGGGATGCGTGTTATAGCAATTATTACAGATGCTTTTATGGGCGCTTGATTTACTAGTCAACTATTGTAAATTACACAACAAATGCCCTATTATTATTTTAGTTCACCTTTTCCTTTGTCGTATTTTTTCAGTATTTCGAAAACTTTGATGCAAGTACCCGAAGCAAAACAATAACTTTGTGAATTACTTTTAACAACTACTTTTGTGAATTAAAATATAACAATACTTCTTTTACTCAGAACAACGATGTCGATGCCAAGAAAACACTGAAATAATTTTTGTAGTCACCAACACATTCAATTTCTAGTAAACATTAATCTATTAGATTGCAGTTATTCAGTTTCGTTTAAATAAAATGGTAGCAAGTATTTTATTAAACAATGTACATTACATAAAAAACAATGTTTTTGACATTCGCTTTCAAATATTGAGAACACAAAATTTAATATGAACACTTGTGCTTGTTTTTATAACCTGCTCTTATTGAACTATTAGCAACAAAAAATATAGTGCATTAAGGCTAGAAATTCTTTCAATGCGAAATCCTGATTAATGAAACCAAAACAACTTTTAGCAGCATAGCATTATCTTTCTAAGCACGTTTCTTTAACGTTACGTAACAAATTTCAGTTATGGACACAACCTGATTTTTAAAAAATTGAGCACAACTTTTCACACTGACATGTAAAAAAAATATTTTTTCGAACTCTACCTTTTTCGTTTGATCCGATTATTTTTAACTGTCTTCACACCAGTCGCATAATGCTTCTGATCAGTATTCTTATGCATAGCTCCATGATGAGCTAGTAAACTTTTAACTGTTCTGAAGTTCATCCCACAAAACTCGCAACACTGCAGTGGTGGTCCACCCTTCACCAAATGAATCTTTTCGTGAATTCGAAGTTTTCCCACCTGTACAAAAGATCCAGGACAGTACGCACATTTAAGTCGGATGGATGCATTCCCCTTGTGAACTGAATGGATATGGTGGACCAGGCTAGATTTCTTCATATAAGTCTTGTCGCACAAATGACATTTATGGGGATCCGTAGAATGATAACGTCTCATGTGATCTCTCATTGTTCTCCTTGTTTTATAAATGACTTTTTTAGGGCATCTTGTACATCGAAAAACTTCCCTTGAGCTGGTTGACTCTCCACTTTCAACATGATCAGTCTTAATTTTGGAATGAAACGAGCTATGTACAAAATAAATTATTAAAGAATTTTAGAAGAAAATTAAAGGTTTTAATTTGTCCTCAGTTTAAAAGATTTATACCTTGTCTCTCTTTTAAACCCCTCATTATCCAAATCTTGGTCAGAACTTATATCAATCTCACTGGGAGCATAAGCATCGTTATCATCCTCGTTATCATCAATGTCACAATTAATTTCCTTGTCATCTTCGTCTTCCAATTCGTCTTCCAATATAACAGCTTGGGAAGTTGATGCAGTTATGATTGGATCATTGGTATGGTTTTCAGCAGCACTGTTGCAATTTTCTATGGAAATTGATGAGCAAGTAGTTTCATCTTGTAAAGGATCTTGAATTTGTTCACATTGTGTACTAGAGAGATTGATAAGCTGTGGTGGTCGATGGTCTTCAAAATTAGTTCCTAGTTCGGCAGCCTATCAATATAAACAAAATCGGCAAATAAATATTTTCAATTCTTAAAAGTACTTTGTTGACGATTCTATCTTGAGAACTTACTGTAGTTAACTGATCTTCATTGGAAAAATTCAAGTCTTGATTAGTAAAAAAATCTTCACCAATTTTGTCGTCGGTGTAACAGGATGATAAGGATAAAACGGCATTTCGGAGACTTGACTTTATCCCGGAGATCACATGATTTTGCTGGTTTACTTGAGAGATGAGCTGCTTTACTGTTTCTTTTAAATATTTAATTTCCTTGACGCAATCACATAAATGATGACAGTCATGTCCATTGGTTAATCCAGGTGACAAGGGAACATCCACCTCTTCAATAACTACAGCAAATTTGTGTTCGGTAAATGTTTCCATTTTTTGGACAATGTTTTCTTGTAAACGAATTTATGTGTTCAGTTTGTGTAATTTTAATGAACGCTAACTGTTGAGCAAATTTTTTTTTTTTGGGGTAATTTTTTTATTAGTTTTTACACCGTATCTACTAAAATGACAGATGAGAAAAGAGAAAACCAACCAAAAGACATTATTTGTTTGTTTTGACTGTCAGCAATAGTGGAAGCACTAGGAATGCCTTACACTGTATTACATCTGCTACCTTGTTATATTGATAGAATGCAAGACAAGACAGCTGATATGTCAAACGTAGACTTTGTTCAATCTGTAGAAACTCAAAAAAAATGCTCATGACGAGCACTTCATGCATTGGATATTATTGTTTACGTGCTGGAATGTATATGGATTGCTTCGAGGAAAATCATCATTGTATTTTCATATTCCAATTTACACAAACCATTAACTATTTATTTAGTAAATAATATATGTAAGTGTAATGCAAATGGTCTTAACTATTTTAGTTAAAGTGCCGAAAAAAGTTTTAAACGTTAATTTGGTTATGCAACTAACATTAATTTATTAACTTTATTGCGAGGATGCGAAAAATCCTAAAGATTTTATAAAACAAGTGAAATTTTATTTACATAGATGGTCCATTTTTAATGGATGAAAATTCAGGCCTAATTTAAAAAAAATATTTTCTAAATTTCGTTCATTTCATCATTTTTAGTGTCATCTTGTATTTCAGTAAGAGGAAATATTTACAAAATTCAGACAAATATTGATTGATTTTGGCATGACATCCCCTTATACTATTACAGTCACTCTACAATGTTCTTAATTTATAATAAAAAAATGCAGTAAATCTACTTGCTTATACAACTTTTTACCCTAAAATATTCATATGTTTTGTTCAGTACATTAGTTTTCGACAAATCACTAAAAACAAAAATGTCAAATAAGTAAGCATGTCGACCAGGACATAAATCAAATCGTATTGTCAAAAGATGTTCAATTCATATTTGATATATCCAAATTATCTGATTAAAAAAAATTATATTTTAACGTTGGGAGTTGTAGTTATAGCATACTTTGTACTTGTTCAGACGGCTCCATTTGCTATTGCATGTAATGAGTTTTGAGAGGAATAATAAATATGTGGAAATTTAATACGTTGTTTCAAAAAGGTCAGGTTAGGTACTGGAAGAAAAAGATCAGAGCACAACAACCAATTGCTTTTTATTATGCTTTGACAAAATTCGAGAGAGATACGGAAGTTAACTACTATTCAGCTATTGTAAATTACACAACAAATGCTCTAATATTATTTTAGTTCACAAGAATACTTTAATAAAAATCTATTGGCGGTGACATCAATCGATTTCCAATACTTGTGGATCATGTTTGTACTTTTCCATGTTATTGATTATTGACTATACAAATTTTCATGTTTCATTACTTGACGTTCAATAAGTTTAGGTACAATATAACATCAGTGTGCGAAATAAAATCGGTGTAATATTATTAAATAAAAACTAACAAGTCTAATTATTAAAATTGCTGTTTTTCCGATCTGTTACACTAACTTAAGTTTTTATTGTTTATTATTAAAATCAATAAAAGACGCCTCTATATTTTCCGGGTTGGGTGAGCATTTCTAGTTTAATATAAAGCCTTTTCTAGAAAAATATAATGACGTTTCCTTTACTTTATTCGTCTTTTTAATAATTTGAAAGGCGTTTTTTAATTCCAACTATCAATTACAAACTTTCAATTGAAAGCTCGTAGTATCAAAATGATGTTCCGAAATAATCATTTCATGACTTAAACATTTGTTAATATTATTCTTACCTTACAAATATACGTCTTCAATGAAACTTTACATTAAAAAAGTGACAAATTGACTTGGCAGTTGTGAATAAGCTATAACTTTATATAATTGACAAAATTGTTCAAGACTCGTGCCGATCATGCTTAAATAGTCATAAAATATGCAAGACTTATTTTATCAGAAATTTATAAGTATTGACATATTTTTATGTTTGAAAAAAAATCAAGAGTACCTTAAACATTTCATTTACATTTAAAAAATAATATTTTTTTTGGCAATTTGAAACCAGATCAACATGCCCGAAAATATGTTGAAATCGGAGCTAGACTTTGTAAAATACATACTGAATAATTTAGCACACTATGAATCGATTTTAGTACAAAAGAGGGCAGTTATATATCTCTGATTTTGCAATGCTCTTAGTCCTAAATCTAAGCCTTTTAAAGCCAGATATCATTCACTTAATGGGAAAGCTTTTAGCCTTTCTTTTACTCAGGACAAAGCACTACCACCAAAATCATAATGGCAACTCCACTATTTTGGAAGGCTTGGGAACTTAATAATTCCTTTTACGACGTCATTTTAAAATATCAGTTTCTCGCAAAAATGGAACCCGAAAAACAACAGTTTGTTCTTGAGACAAAAAACAGCAAGCTGATCCAATTATCTGTCGTTTTATCACTTATGCTATTATTTCTGACGTTTTACATATATCTTGTACTTCAAGCTGTTGTCCTAAAAACAATAGAAATGGATACTCCCACATTGCTTCTGAATATTGCGCTTGCTTTAATGCTTGCTCTTTGTCTACTCTTAATTTTTATAATTCGACGTTGTGCTCACACAATAGCAATACAACATTACAACACTTTAATTCAATATGAAAAACGAATTTTGGAAAGGAGTGTATACAATCGACAGGTTGACAATGGCTTATGTTTTTGGGTACTTATAAATAAAGGTAAAATCCCAAATATTCACCTAATAGTAAATTAATAGTACGTTTTGTTAATCTATTTTATATATTTTTTAAATTCTTTTAGAGATAACAATGTTTCGTGAGAATGGAACAATTGACATAAACGGAATTCTGGTAAATACGCTTGCCTTAGTTATTCTCTTAGCTGGACTACTTTTAGCACCTGTTGCGGTTGTATTGGGGTTTGATCCAGTCAGCCAAATACTGATGGCTCACTTTCCAAATATTTCAATTTTCTCGATTCCTAAGTTTATAATTTATACATTGATTTATATTTTAACTCAATGGTGTGCGCTAGAGGCGTCTAGAATTTACATCACAATTTGCATACCTACCATGTCTATTTGTAGTATGTATTTACGTGCTTTGAAAATAATTGGAAACAGAAAGTTAAATATAACCACATTACTTTTGTATCATCAGTTGCACTGCATTAACCAAATTGGGATGCTTGATATTGCGCAGATTGCGGGTGCACTCATGGGACTTGGATTCACTTTATTTATAGTCGGAAATTGGATTATTCTCAAAGGTTGGAATTTGTTTCCAATACAAATTTATCTGCTACTTTTTGGTCTTATATTTATAGCGTACTTTGTAGTGATTCAAACAATTCCTATTGCTATTGCTTGTCACGAGTTTTGTACAGGCATTTTAAATAAGTGGGAAACTAGTGTGTGGAGCCAAAAAGGTGCTGTGAAGTACTGGAAGAAAAAGATTAGAGCACAGCAACAAATTTCATTTTATTATGCTTTGACAAAATTCGAGAGGGATACGCAAGTAAATTATTATTTCGCTATTGTAAACTACACAACTAATGCTCTGATAGTATTTTAATAAATATACTTTCCTGGTTTATAAACTTAAAATAAATCTATCAAATAAGTTACTCGTCTTAAACTTAGTCGATGATAGTATTTATGCTTAAAAAAATTATAGGATCTCTATTTTATTTCTACTTGAACTTACATCTATTTCAAAAGAACCATCTTTTAAATCAAGTTTCTTTTAAATTAAATTAAGCCGTACTATATTTTATTTTATACTTTTGTAGAACATAACTTGGATACATGACTCTTTAAATTGTTTTAGATTAATAAATCATATAATCATTGTATTTGTAAGGAAGGATGACTTTGCTCAGACAAAGGATCATCCTGAAGAAATTAGATGAGCACTTAGTTGCCGTTGATGCCATTTAGAGGTCTTTAGATTAGATAACTTTAAATGCTTGACAAGGTACCTTACAAAATTATTTCGTCTCATCCCGATCATGCTATAATTCTCATAAAATATGTAAGACTTATTTTATTCAGAATATATAAGTATTGACTTTTTTATGCTTGAAGAAAAATTTATCGATAGCTTGACCAATCTCGTAATGGTTTTACAATTTAAATTAATAATCAATTTAGATTTGATAACTTGGATCAGACAGATCATCATACTCAAAAAATATATCCAACTTGGAGCTAGCATTTGTAAAGTACATACCAAATAATTTAACATAGTGAAAATCGATTTTAGTACAACAAAGTCATATCATATATCTTTTAATTCGTACACGGGAACTAATAAAAATGTCTCTCAAGTCAATTGTCGAAAAAAAGGTTTTCTGGGGGAACTTTTGACCTATATCACGATTCTGAATTTAAATTTGTGCAAACGAGTTTTTAAACCTAAATTTGAACCTATATTGACTCCAACGCACGCGCGCAGTTACAAGAACACTGGTAAATGCATTCAATAAATAATGTCAAATTGGTTAAAATAAAATTTGAATTGAAAAATTGATATTTTATCATTTATGCCTAGTGCACAAGCTATCAGTTCTCCATAATATGCACTTAAAATTCAAACTACTTTAATCACGAAAATTATCATATTTAAGTCAACCAAATCACACAATTAGACTGACTCCTCGTCATCATCGAAAGTTTTTTTATGGTTTTACAATTCGAAATGATATTCGATTTGATTTTGACAACGCAGAACCATATCATATGCCCAACAACTATGTCGACATCTGAGCTAGCACAAAAATATATTATCTGAATAATTTATTGGAATGAGAATCGATTTTTCAACTCAAGGGGCAAGTTATATATGCCTTAAATTTTAGTGTGTTTAGTTCTGAATCTAAACTTCTTTAAAACAATATATCATTTACTTACTTTTTTCACAGAAAAAAACACTGCGAAACAATCAAAATGGCAACTCCACTATTTTGGAAGGCTTGGGAACTTAATAATTCCTTCTACGACATCATTTTAAAATATAAATTTCTCGCAAAAATGCAACCCGAAAAGGAACAGTTTGTTATTGAGACCCAAAACACGAAGCTAATCCCATTGTTCCTTGTTTTATCAATCATGCTATTATATCTGACGTTTTACTTAGATATTTTTATTCAAGCTGTTGTGTTAAACAATATACCCGTGAGTACACCCACATTGCTTGTAAATACTACAATTGCTGCAATGGCTGCTCTGTGCCTAGTCCTAATATTTATAGTTAAAAATTGTGTTCACACAATGGCAATACAACATTTCAACACCCTGATTCGATACGAGAGACAAATTTTGGAATTTAGTGTTTATAATCGACGGAGTGACAATGGTTTATCATTTTGGACTCTAATAAAGAAGGGTAAAATTTCCAACCATTGAAATAATCATAAATGTAAAATTTGTTTTGTGGATATTATTTTTGGTATTTTTTTAGAGTTGAAGTTGTTTCGGAACACCGGAACATTTGACATAAATGGGTTGCTAGTGAATATACTCACAATTGTTGTACTATTAGCCGGAATACTATTAGCACCTGCTGGGGTTGCATTGGGCTTTGATCCAGTTAGCCAAATACTTCTTGCTCACTTTTCAACCATTTCAATACTTTCGATTCCAAAGTACATCGTATATGCACTGATATATATTTTGACGCAATGGTGTACGTTAGAGGCGGCTAGAATATACATCACAATATGCATACCTACTATGACGATATGTAGCATGTATTTACGCACCTTGAAAATAATTAAAGACAGAAACTTAAATATAACCACATTACTTCTGTATCATCAGCTGCACTGCATTAACCAAATTGGGATGCTTGCGATTGCAAAGATTGCTGGTGCACTTATGGGACTTGGGTTCTTTTTATTTGTAGTTGGAAATTGGGTAATTCTTAAGGGTTGGGATTTGCTTCCCGTAGAAATTTATCTACTTATTTCGGGGATTATTGTAATAGCTTACTTTGTTGTTGTTCAAACCATTCCCCTTGCTATTGCGTGTAATGAATTTTGCAAAGGGATTAAAAATGGGTGGGAAAACGATGTGTGTAGCCACAAAGGACATGTCAAATACTGGAAGAAAAAGATTAGGGCACAGCAACTGGTTTCTTTTTATTATGCTTTTACGAAATTTGAGAGGGATACTCAAATCAATTATTATTCGGCTATTGTAAATTACACTATTAATATGCTAATATTATTTTGATATTTTTTGTGTTGTATAAACTTAAAAATTAATGTAAAAAAATTAATAAATTGAACTAATTAATTTTGATCTTAAATATTTTGATATTTAGAAAAATTAACTTCTACGTAAATGCGAATCATAGCTAATAAATGAGTTATACAAAAACATCCTATCATTTTTTCTCGTATAATCCATTACCGTCCATTACACAGAGTGGTCAATCAATACTTTGTGCACGTGGAACAATTTAATGCTACTTGGTTACTGTAAGGTACTGGTATTGCTTTTGTAAATATCGATCAATTCTTTTTTAGTTAATTTTCACGACGGTTTAGCATGGTAAAAGTTTAACAACAATAATATCTAGTTAAATTCCTCTTTTTCTGGTATCACATGAAGTTAGAATAGTTCAGTGAGATCCATACTTGATAAAAAAGTTAATAAATTAGATCTTGATATACCCGTAGAATTTCTGTTTTTTTATAATACATAAGTACTGACATGCATTTTTAATACACTTAAATAAATAAGTCCACTAACAAATCATATATGTCTTGACTTATCTATTAATATAATTTAACCTCATGGATAATATGATATGCATACCTACATAAGTTGTATTGATTGTATGAATATGTTGTTTAGATGTATATTTGCAGAGAATCTAACTCAGAGAAATTGTATATTGAAAGCGCTATCGATTGGAATGTAGGAGATGCATTGTATTTGTTTACTGTCGTAAGTAAAAAAAAATATCCAAATTATCTACAAGTTTACAAAAACGGACGTGTTGCATAGCATACACATTTGATATCCACGCCCTATTCTCAAAATTTAATTGGCTATGAAATGTCTAGCAATAAAAAAAATTTGATGATTATTGTCATCACATATTTTCGTTCAAACTTTAGCCCAAAAGATTCTCTAATTGGACTTTACCATCAACTGCAACAATGGCAATTTTATAATAGTGCCTTTTTAGACTATGCTATAATTAAGATGTAATCGTTAATTAACAAGAATTTGGCACTTTGTACATTTTAATGTCTAGCACAATCGCCAGCTTCCTGTTCTAAATAGCATCCTCTATTGCTGAATGGCTTTCCGTTAAATATATGTATGATTACCGTTCCATCCTAAAATGAAACCATTTCATAATCAACCTGTTCTGAATTCAGACTAAAGTTTATCTTTTTTACAAACTGTTTTTGTTAGAAAGTTGACGTCTTAATTTTTCATCAAAATGAATATTTTCGTGATCGCTGTTGCTGTTATCGTGGCAATCCTTGGATTCGCTGAGGCATTACCCACACCTGACGAAAGGGTAAAAAATAATTAAAAACTAACTATAATTTAGCTAATAAATTAAATGCATTTCTAAATGTTTTACATTACAAAACTTATATTTCACACCATACGTATATTTTTTCAGGAATGCGCCAAGTTTGGAGGGGGCGGTTGTAACAACAACTAAAAGGTATGATTTGAATCTTCTATTGAATCAAACAAATGATCAAATTCTAAATTAAAATACTTTGATATTTTTTAAAAATTAGGATCGGGTGAATCGCTGACGACGGAAGTCATGTGACCTATTTCAATTTCAAACTTTGATCTTCTTTTGTCCCCTCTTCCATATTCTTTACCTACGTCTCTTTCCCATTCTTAAACAAAATTTTCTTGTAATAAATTCGGATCCAGTTTTTAATTTTCAATCAACCTATAATAAAATTCATGGACATATTCGTCGAAAAAAATTTCAATACCATAAACTTCTGGAAAATATTTCACATATATGACTTCAATGCACATGAACATATATCAACATATTTACCAGCTTTTATAACAGTGAATACAAAAGTTAATCCATTCACGTGTTATCCTTAAATACGTCCACCATAATATTTACACAACTTTTCCGACTCACTCAAGCTTTTCTGTCGCATAATCCATAAATCTACCTTAATACTTCAATGATAACTACCATACATAATACCATACGACAACAGCTTAAAAGCAGCTTATTAACCAAAGATTAATAATGGGTGTGTCTTTTCCTTTCATTAATCAACTGTTTCATAAAGTGACTCATAATCAACCTATCCATTGGAATGCATAAAGCAATATATGTGATAAAAATTCAAAAAGACAAACAAAATAATATGCCATTCTATTAAAATGAGTCACATTTTCTTTTCATTCAATTTTTTATTTGAATTTTTATTAACATACACATTTTTATACATCACTTAATTTAATACTGTTTCATTTACAAAAAAATTAAAAATCCTACTTAAAAATTAAAACATTTTTTATTTTTATTTAATGGAGCGCCTTATGAACAACATCTTCCACACCCATCCCCACCACACAAACCATAACCATTCCCGCTCCCATCACACTCGTCCAATCCGGCACCTCATTAAATATAACAACTTGCAACACATAAGCCAACACAATATCCATTGACCTTGTAACCGCCACCCTTCCCGCTCCCTCATGCGACAACGCAATAGCCACTAAAATCTGTCCACTCAATCCAAAAACCGCCACAAGTAAAACAAGTAGCCACTCAAATGGACTCTGATCTGGAACATCTGGCGCCCCTCCCCTCGAATTAACCATTAAAATAATTGTGGAAATAATTAGCGACCAAAATGAAAACTGGAAGACAACCACAGAGAAATGAACATCTTTGCACTTTCTCATAACCACAATATTCATTGCGGTGAACAGGGTTCCGAATAGAGCGCAACAGTATCCGAGAACATTGTATGCTTCACTTTCCCCCGGAAGGTGATCTGGACCGTGGCCGGTGAATAGGAAAGGTGGCTTCGTGATGAAAACTACTCCAGAGACTAGAAGAACGACTATAAATGTTCGGTAGAATCCACAAGGTTCTCGCAGCCAAATGTGGGACATGATCATGACGAATACGGGGGAACTGAAGATTATAGTTGCGGCGTCCCCTAGCGGTAAAAGTCGGAATGAGTAGAAGAGAAGTACAAGGGTTCCACCTCCAACGAGACCTTGAACGAATAGAAGGGCGCGGGAACCGGGCGGTCCTAAGAGATTGTGACCCTGATGGACTGCGATTGGTAGGGTCACGCAAACCTTTTAAAAAAATATACCGAAAAAAATTGTTAAAATTTTTGAAAATTCGATAATAATTTTTTGGCTTAAATTTTTTTACCAACCTGAAATAGTGACCTGAAAATTAAAAGCTCCATTGGATCCACTCCCGTTAAAAATTTAACTAAACTCGAACAAAGTGTAAAGAATACACCGGAAATAAAAGCGAGAAATATTCCGAAAAAGTTCGTTTTTGTGGGAACATGACTAACAGATTTCTTCTTTTGGGCTAATAACAAAGGTGTATTAGCATTTGGTAACCCGTTGCCACAGTTTCCATTGTCGGGATTTAGTTGACTTTGGGCTTTCTCCGAATCGGGATATATTAGAATAGCTTTACACTCGTTTCCCAGTTTGGTATAGTCGGGGGATGGTTGGAGATACGGGGTAATATATTGGGGAAGATAAGACTTGTCCATTTTGATGATCACTTCAATATTTTTTCTGATGTGAGTTTGCTGAAGTGATAAAGTGAAATGAATGTGATGGGATGATTGCGTGGGCGTATTATATAGATAAGGCTTGTGGAGTAGTCCAGGTATAAAAAAATGTGTTATCATTTCAAAATCTGATGGAATGACGGTAATAGTGTTCAAAATTTCTTCATTTGAAAAAAATATGTAATGCAATTATAAAATGTCATTCATTTTTTTACCTGTGAAGTCTGGTCATCGACTTATATTTTTTTCCTCGAAGGCGCGTAATTCGTAAGACCACATGTTTTCATGGGGATTTTGATTGGGATTAAAGATATGACGGCAGATGGTTCGGATTACAGAAAAGGAAAGTTTTGCGCAGTGGAGTGACCTTTTCATTTTTAATGGTTAAATGAATTGGTCACGCTACACTGTTTCAGTTCATGACCATGTCATCATTCATACATGCCATACGGGATGAAGAAACCTTGCAATGGATTTAATATTATATGACGGTTGGGTTCAGTAACGTGACATGATTACATAATAAATATATGAAGTAATCAACAGGAAACTAGTGCAGTTGGGGTTTATGATGATGCTGATGATGACGACAGTCATTAGTTTCTGAAGAAGAGTTTAATTAAACCAATTATATTTGGTTCATAACGTGGTTTAATTTTTTGCATGGATAGTTTAGTTAGACGAATTGCAACGTCATATTACATCTTTGGCAATTTACATTTTTTGGAAGCAAGGTATGTATATTTGTTCATTAGTAAATTGTCGGTACAATATTAACGTCTATAAAACATGTTACCTTACGTAAATCAACCAATGAATGAATGGTTGTTGTCGGCAGAATGCCCGTTATTTGATACTGACATGTCTGTAAAATATGACGTTAATCTCTGAATACGAGTGCAATAAATATCGACTAAATCTGAAAAATACACGTGACATTTAAATAAATTTCAGTTTGCTTTCGGAAATCATGACGTCTCAAATTTAATGAAATATGAACGTGTGCATATATTAAGCTAATATCCAAATGAAAAAATAAAGTCACTTTTATGAATTATGCATTTGGGACGTCATATTCAATTATATTTATGTGTACTTTTGTAAATATCAAGTACCTATTTTGTTGTATGAACAAAATAAATGCATGCATTCTTTACGTTATATATGATGTGACCCATAATCCTCTTATTTAATTGCAAGCTATTGATGCCTCTGTTCAAACAAACATGTGCACATAATACATTTAAACGCGCAGTAGGGAACACCAGCAATAATACACGAATAAAAACATACCAGAAATTAAAGGAACCATTGAACTTGTTCCAGGAACCAATACAATTTACTTTTATCATGTACTTCATTTTAGCTAATAGTTCATAATAACTTATGTTTTATAATGTCAATTTATTTATTTGGTATTTTTTCTGTCAAATGTATTCTGCATAAAATATATCACTTCACCATGTTCAGTTCATGTAGAAAAATCCAACTTCTTAATTTTACTACAGGATTTATACTAGTGACTTTGGTGAAAGTTCAAGGTCAGTTTGAGTTTGACCATGATGATTCCGAAGATATGGAACATCAAAGAGCTATTAGGGTTGCTGACGAGGATAATGCAGCCAACGGACCCTTTGCCCTAAAAGGTAGGTAAATATTTAAATATATATACATACAAATACATCACTGTAAATTATACATTAAGTTTTTTAAGTACAGCTATTATACTTATCTTTACAGATGCATCTCTTCCTGAAAGCGGCACAATAGAACAAAGATGGATAAATCAAAATTGGTTTATTCTCCAAAAAAGTGTATGAATTTGTTTCTCTTCGAAATCTTTTCTCAACAAAATATATGTACTTGACTGAATATTGTTTTCATTTGTTTTGTTTTTTGCTGTAGATGACTTGGGGTGAAGCGCTTGTAGCTTGTGAAAATGCAGAGGCCCATCTTGTTATACTGCCAACAATGGCAAGAGCAAAACAACTAGTAAATAGTATAGAAAGAAATATAACTGAAAAATATGAAAAGATATTTGAGTACGAGCGAAAATACCGTTCAGTTGAATTCGGTCCTGATAGACGATATTGGATAGGTCTCACAGATCAAGTGAAGGAGGGACAATGGATGTGGATCAGATATGGTCTGGAATTAATGTACGATTTTTGGTATCCTGGACAACCGGATCATGAGAAACATAATAATGGAAATTTGGAGCATTGTGCTTCGTGAGTGAGCAATTTAAGTACTTGGGATTAAATATTTTGATTTTAATTGTTTTTTAAATGTATTTAACTGTTGTTCAGACTATGGAATCCGGGATACTACCAAAATGAGGAAATTCACACTCATCGCTTTAATGACGAACCATGTACAAATACATACTATCCTATTTGTGGGGCTGAAGATCCTTCAAAGGAATATCAGGAGACATACTTTCCTCAAAAAACAGAAGCTGTCAAAGAAGATGATAAATCTAAGTTAAAATAAAATATGTTCTTTTTGAAAACTAATTGACAGCTTGTATTGGAAAAAAACACGGATCAAATGTAAAAATATTGTTGCATGCAATTTTTGTCAGTGTCTCTTTGTCAGTGGTTTTGCAATACATTTATCATCAGAGCACGAATTCATATCTACATATACATAAATACATTCACACATATGGATATAGATGTTTTTCCCCAGTAAGATTAGTCAATATCAATAAGTGTAACATCACAACTATGTAGTCCGTACCAATGCTGAAGAAAAGTTCACACTGACATTACGCAATCGTGTAAATGGGTTGGCAGATACACATGAACAAAATTTTAATCTAGTCTGACAAGGGTAGAATTTTATATGTATCTAAAGAACTTCTCAAGATTCTTCAACCAAGATATTTTTCAATGGCGTTACGTCTGGACAACCCCATATCTGAAAAAACTAGTTTAAATTTTGCATACGAACATATTAGAGTGAACATATGACGAAACATAAAAACCTAAGGTAAGCGTGTATATATAAGCTTACATGGTATATATACCTATGTGGATTTCGTGTGTAGTCGTAATAACAACCTGTTGATTTACAATATATTGTGAAAGAAAGAGTAAAAAACTGCAAACTCGACAAACAGAATAAAAAAATCTTAGGACAGAGCCGTATATACTGTCAGCTATTGCGCATAAGGACGCTATTTTTTGCACAATGTACACTTCAATCCAGTTTACTTGTATGACGTACGTGTATTTCATGTTTATATTCATGCATGCTATCAGATTTGTTTGTTTGTTGCATATACAACATATATAGATATAATACATCATTTCGCAAGCTTTCCAGCTTAAAATACAAACTTGCTAAATTTATTTCCCACCAAAAAATTAAGTACCAGTTATATCCACTTCTGACTTTTCAAAACTATTTAAAAAGTGATAAAACTTTTTCTTGTGAATACAGAACCTACTTTATCAGTATATTTTCTACATTTCGGAAAAATGGCTAAGGCAAAGAATATCAAACTTGAAATACCAAAGAGCCCTCCAGAAACCAAAAACGACAGCACTGTTTTTAGAAATGAACATCCTCTTTTAAATGGCCTTGTATTAGATAAGGTCTTCCAATTTTGTTTAATCTTTAACGACGAAAACCTCAATAATGTATCCTTCCTTTCGTCATTACGTTTGGTGTGCAAAATTTGGGATTTCGAAGTAACGAAAATTTTACGTCACAAAACTCAAATAAGCTTACCCAGACTCCTCTCATCTTATCCGGATGGACTAGGCTGGACTTGGAATAGACGTTATCGTACCACAGGAACACGATTCTATTTCAAATGCCCTTATTCAGAAACAAGGGATTTTGAAAACCTAAAGTTACACCTTACCTGTGAAACTGCAAAAGACCCAAAAGTTCTTCGTTTTCTGGATATATCTGGTGACCAAATTAAAAGCCTATTTTGCACATCAGCTTTAAGTTGCAATCATCAAACTAAATTTTTGGGTCATCTTCTAAACTCCTGGTGTCCAAATCTGGAAACTTTAAATATAAACGGTATAAAGTGCTTTTTCAGTTTGCTTTATATATTCGAAGGTGAACTCAAAACAAATCGAATATTCAACGGATATCTCAACTGTGTCAATTTAAAAACACTTATTATTTCGATGAAAACTGAACATCTATTTACTGGATATTCCCCATGTGGCTCACTAAAAAATCGCAGAAGTTTTGACTTACGGCGAAAAATCGT
>JAQFZG010000158.1:0-45469 GCA_034695465.1 Entomobrya nicoleti
TGAGCCCTACAACATATATAAAAATCGCATCTAAAAGTATAGCTCAGAAATATTCGGACCAGAAGCTACACTGTGCATTGCTAACTTTTTATATACCTTGTAAAATTTCTGCTACTATTTTCCCCAGCCACCATTCTTCGCCAAAATTCTGCCCGACCATCAATTGCAGTCATTCATCAAAAAGGCAAAATGACGACTAAGGATATGAAGCTGCTTTGGATGATTTTAGTAATTTTCGGAACATTTGTAGTCTGCTATCTTCCAATTACCATTTTCAAGGCGGTGTTTATCCATAAAAATTCAACGTGGAATATATTCGGCTACATACTCATTTACATGACCACTTGTATCGTATCAATCCACTGGTCTATGTTTTAATGTCGAGTGACTACAGACAGGCGTATACCAACTTGTTTCTCTGCAGAATGAACTGGATTATCAGCAGTGGGACGAGTTACATTTTAAAAATATAACAACTCGACCTCACGTTTTTCGTACAAAGTGAGACAATTTATCAAAAGGGATCTACAAAACAAACTACGAGATTTCGAAATGTTAGGGTAGAAGGTGAAGAAAGACTGAAACTGACTGCGAAAGCAGAATTCTCATTGGCTAATGCCTTTGATAAATCAAACCAGATAGCTTATTTGACATAGGAGGTACCTGAAAGGTCAATCGGTTATGGATGTGTTGGGCTGGGCAAAAAGGAGCCTGGAAAATTGTAAGACTTATTTTTCACCAAGTCTAATTCAAAATGTGAAATGTAAATTTTTTAAAGCATTAAATTACTTTCTTTTAGGTCCCCCAGCTCTGAAGAGTCAACACCGATGGTGTCGTAGAACGCAAAGGGTCTCCCCTATTTGGCAAACCTACCAAACAATCTGAACCAAGTGTTTGGACTTTGTAGGATCATTTTTAGTCTGATTTCAATCACTTCACTTCACTTCACTTCACAACCCATAAAATATCTACTTAAGAATGAAATGGCTTATACATGCATGTAAGAATTACTGGCGTTTTTGTTACTCAAAATGTGCCGGTAACATATTTGCATGAAATCTAAAATGTGTCTTAAATTTAATATTTAAAAAATATGAAATCATATTTTGTACAAAAAACAATGCTAAATAAACAGTGAAAGTAATCTCGTAATTAGTTGTTTTACTAATTTAATAACAAGCAAATAGTTAAACAGGGCGACAAAGCATAACTATATAACTAACAAAAAGGGAACAGGTTTTGGTTATAAGTGGGGTAGATTGAGAAATGCAATTCTTGTAGAATACATTTCTGTCTTGTTTGTCATTGCAGTACAATAGCTTTGCGAAATTGTGATAACACCTTGATACAGATTATGTTATAAATCAATCAGTCTAACGTAGAATGCATATTTTCAGTTCAAATAATTATTTAAACAGGTTACCTACAGGTTACCTACAGTTACCTATCCTACAGGTTACAGCAGACAATATATTACTTTAAGAACCAAATTCATTTTTAGAATTTTTCAGTAGCTGCATGAAGCCCAATCATATCCTCCATTTGGATACAAGTGTAAGACCCTACAAATCAAATCAATTAAAGTATATTGTTCATTTTCAATTTATTACATGAGCTAAATAATAGTACTTGGCTGGCCACTACTCCACGAGCTCAACCACATTATAGCAAAACATTCATATGGACGCTGATCTTCAATCCAAATTGTTCCATTGATTGGTGAATTGATGCGAAGCTCACAAGGTTGAATGGTTGATAGTGGCTCAACGTTTGGAAGTATTTTTACAACCTCGAAGCCTTCAATTTGGGAATTTAGTATTTGAAAGCATGATTCATGGTCCCGTTCCTGAATAAAAAGTTGGTTTCGGTGATTCGCTTAGTTCATCTCAAATCCTGTCATTCTATCGAGAGGCGAATTACGTACAATATCCGGAAACGTCATATTTTTAATCCAACATTGCTTACAAATCTAACCAAAAATTTAATTACTCTATTAAAAATTAACAGAATATGTATATGCAACCAATGCAATATAGATTAGAAAGTTAGCATGTCTGAAGTATGCGTGTAAGGGATTCATCCAGCGTTGTTTTCGTTTGTTACCGTCAATCTTTTTAATTCCTTTGAATATCAGACAAGTACACAAATTTCTCGAGTGTAGCAAGCAAGTATAATGTGTGGTCTTAGCAAGTTTCGTCTAAACTGTAGACGAATTCCTTTCGAATGAATTCTTAGCAGACAGTTGCAGTTACCTTTTTGGACCGACATGCAAAATATATCTAGAAAAATTATTTGGATCAGAATTAACTGCTTTCATTAACAACTATCCAACTTGCAAAATCCCAGATCCTAAATGTTAGCGGCGTATCAACATACATAACTCTTAATTTATCAATTTTATACGATAAGACAAAAAAAAAACCATTACGTTGCAGGCAGGAAAGTTTTTGGTTTTAGACCATTCATTGCAGAAAATCAATTAAAATGTTTAGGTTATCAGAGATCAGATAAGGTTGTATGTGCACTTTGCATGACTTCTTCTTTCTTCAAAACTTGGTTGGATTGTCCGTTTCGTTTTACAATTCAAATACCGCTAGGCGCTGACAACTATATTCAACCATCGAGGAACTGACTCAATCGATCTGACTTTTACTTAAATCAGCTACACAAGTAAATAAGTACTAAAGACGTCTTAATGAATCAAAGTGTGGCCGAAACAAATTGCATGAAATATGAATTGTCTTTTAATGTTTAATATTAATAAAAAACCAATATTCTATTTTTATAAGACAAGTCATTAATGAAACTGTAAAAGTAAATTATATAACCATATAAGTATTATCAACTATGCAATGATGGCAATGCATTCATTGTATCTTCATTGACCAGATTTTACTGGATAACTAAACAATTCCCTGTCTCAAGCAAGGCTGGGAGATTTGCGATCGACCGAACACCATGGTCGTTTGCAGGCCGATCCGTATGCGAACACGATCCGTACTGTACGAGTTCGCATACGGATCGACTGATATGAAATAGGTGTTCGCGTACGGATCGAGTTCGGTCCTGGAAGCTTACTGTTCGCCGTACTTTCGCTGAATCATTGTCATGCACGTTAAGTGACATGAATAAATACAAAAACATGAAATGAATCGTGTAACTTGTGCATCAACTTAGTCTTTTTATCACAATTTCTACATTAAATGTATGAATTGCTCCATGTTTCAAGACAAAAGCTTCATCACACCACATTTTATCTCGCCCCGACTCGTGAACAACGAGCGCTTATTTCAAACAGAGTAGATCGTTCGAGTGTACGGATCGATCGGCTGGTTTTGTATGAGTGTACCACTGTTCGAATGTACGGATCGGCCTGAATTTAGAAGTGTTCGACTGTTCGTGTGTACGGATCGGCCTGAATTTAGAAGTGTTCGACTGTACGTAAGATCGGATCGGTCGAACCAACCTCCCAGCCTTGGTCTCAAGTATGATCTATGCGATCGTCGAAAAAATCCATATATGCAGGTAAGTACTAATGGAGTTTTTGTTCCTCAAAATGTGCCATTCATTAGCGTATTGAATGAAAGCTAAAGTGCCATAAATGGCTGATAGAAACTAAACATGTTTTTAGACGAAATTGTGTTTTGTAGAAAATATGCCAAATAAACAGTAAAAGTAATCTGGTCATTTACTTGATTTTATTATATATTTTTTAAATAACTAGCCAATAGTTTGCTTGACAACTTGTTGAACAACACTTGCCGTTTT
This sequence comes from Entomobrya nicoleti, assembly GCA_034695465.1. Classification (NCBI taxonomy): domain Eukaryota; kingdom Metazoa; phylum Arthropoda; class Collembola; order Entomobryomorpha; family Entomobryidae; genus Entomobrya; species Entomobrya nicoleti. The sequence continues at coordinate 3,769 of JAQFZG010000158.1, forward strand.
ACTACAATAGCCTTGAGTATTAGAACTATAAATTCCCTGACATTTACACATTTTTGGAGAGCCTGCACAACTGGCATGTTTCACACAAGTGCTATTCGCCGTAAAGCAAGGACTTCCAGCTCGTCCCACGCACTTTCCTGGTGTGGCAGCAGCAGCTACACTCGCTGATGCAGGTGTAGTACTCGTTGTAGCTCTATTAACCAAACCCTTCAAAAACTTTGAAGTCTGGGAAGCTATATCTGATGCGGATGGAATTGATGACATGGTGTCTGGGGTGACCACTTCGTAAACGTTACTGGGATCCGCACAAACACACTTGTGGTTCAAACAGACAAGGCCTTTGGTAGACATGCAGCCCTCGGCGGAATCGCTTTCACGAAAAAAGTTAGCGATTTGAGAACGAAGGGAACAAGCTTCTCCGTGATCCCGTAGTCCGTCTGAGTAGCCGTAGTGGACCACTCCAAAAAGGATGACCATGGAAAGGACTAAGATTTGAGGGAGCTCCATGATGGATTATTTCACTAAAAAACAATCAATTTAATAACAAAAAACCCTATTTGGTTTATAATTTTAATGTGTTTGAAACAAGTAACGTCAATTAATTTACCAATCAACAATTTGTTTTTTAATTCTTTAAAAATGTACTGTTCTTCTGATGAACTCTAAAATTCAACTGAGATATTTATGAAGAGATGGTCGTACAGCAAAAATGGTCATAATTTATCAACATCCTCATCACAAAAAAATAATGTCATCATGCCATCATCCAATCCAGTAAAACAAATAGGTTTGCATCTGCATGTATCCTTTTCATTTCTACTATCTTATCTCATCTCATGTTATAAAGACGTGCACAGCTTGTTTGTGGGCAAAGATGCAATTTCCATTTTTCTCTAATTAAATATTCTACTTGTTTTGTGTGGTGAGTGATCTCTGATCTCCTCCGTCGTGTTGTGTAATGGTAATGCGCGTCCGAATTGATCTTCTTGCTTACTTGCTTTTATGATCTTCCATATACGTCATCCATCCTTTTTCGTACATGGAAGAGTCCCCATAAAAGTAACCTGTTTGACGTGACGGGAGTACCTATTGTAACCAATTGATAAAAATAATGATGAAGACAGTGCAGCAGTGATGATGATTCGATTAATATTATGTTCCTAACTTCGTCGTATTCATTATTTCAATGGTCACGCACCAGTAACGGTGGGGCTGTTTGTAGATCTAACTAGTCAACAAGATTGCTTATGACAAAAATGAAATATTCTGCAAAGATGAATGATGAATGTAATAATTATGTTTGCATGAATAATTACGTTTTTTATGATGGTATAGCTGTATAGAATGGAGCGGAGTTCTAAAGAAGTAGCTAATAAAAATTTACAACTAAAATGATGATACTGACTAATATGTGGATGGTTCCAAGACTCCAAGGACGATTTGCAGATAATTGGATGGTATGCTGTACGTCTCAACTTGCCCCTTAGGAAAAGTTATTCTCAAATAAAAATATTGTAAATTACAGTCAGTTTTTTGATAAATTGCACACTTAATTATTTTATTATTCAAAATTAAAACAGTTTAGTGCTTCAAAACGAATACTTTTTGAGTTTACAGTGATTACTTCTTTAGCGTGTACATTGATATATCTTACAATCGACATAATATTAAACATGAACAGTTAAGTTTTATATTTAACTGAGCTAACTGGGCTTAAAAAATATACACACTAAAATAGTATATTGCGTATATGGTAGATCTATTCTACACCACATATTACCTTTTAGGGCAACAGCAGTGGTACATATTATGCGATGAGAGGCGCGAAGTGTCATATATTTTTGGCTAGTAAATTCACTACTACAATTTTTTTAGATAAATAAATAAACTTAAAAAATGATAATACAGCGGATGTTTATATAATTATGTACAGCAATTGGCCTAAATTAAAAAATAAATAGCGATTTATATTTATGCGAAATAAAATGACTGGACTTGGTTTTCGTGGGATTCTCGCAGTAAAAGTGTCGGACGTGGACGTGTCGATGAATTGAAATAGCCTAATAATAAGTTAAATTTGTTGATAATCAAATTGCTTAAAATCATAAAGTTATCCGTTCTTATTTGCGTTTGATCTGCGACTGGAGGATTAGTTGTGGAGGTGGGAGGGGGGCTGGTGGAGGGGCGTTCCGAAAATACTACCAATACGCGGATTCAGAAGAGGGGATTTTCATAACGCCAACTCCACCTCCCAATCTTCGATAATTCATGGATCCACAGGGTCTCCACGTGTTCACCTCGGGATCATATACTTCCACAGTCTTGAGATAAGTTGTACCATCGAATCCTCCAACAGCCATGATTACTACGAAAAAAAAAATCAAAAAATTAATAAAAAGACGAATACCCTATTTAAAAAAAATATTTATTTTAAAGTTAAAAACTTACATCCATTCACAACAGCTAATCCAACACCACTCCTTCTAGAATTCATTGCAACGAGGGGCTGCCACGAATTGGTCAGCGGATTATAACGTTCCGCAGAACTGAGCTCCATGCAATCATCCCTTCCACCCACGGCGTAAATGAGATTATTGTAAACTGCACAGCCAAGGTGCTTCCGTCTAGTGGACATTGGAGCAACCTGTTTAAATATTCAATCATTAAAAATCATCTCTTATTTCCTGTTTACTTTTTCTGGTTATCACTTATCACCCAAATTATTAAGCTTAACTTACAGCAACCCATTTATTTTGACGAGGATCATATCGCTCCACAGTATTCAAAGGAGAAACCCCATCGGACCCCCCAATAGCATAAATGTATCCACCAAGCACTGCAACAGCAACTCCCAATCTTCTTGTATTCATTGGAGCAACCTTTGTCCATCTATTTTCCTTAGGGTCATAACGTTCAACTTGATTTAAACACTGGATCCCATCTTGACCCCCAATCGCGTAAATGTAACCATCAAGAACAGCAACACCAACACTTGTCCTGCATGAAGTTGTAGGGGCGACATCACTAGACCACTGATTTGTCGTGCAATCATAACGTTCAATAGAATTCAAGTAGGATTGACCATCGTGACCTCCAACAGCATACAGTAAATCATTTAGCACAGCAACCCCGACTCCACATCTCCTTTTTGACATGGGAGCGACCTAAGTTATTATCAAAAATTACGCCGAGCGAGAATTAGTACACTTCTTCAAATTTTCCCACCAATTAAACTATTTAAAAAATATTAAATAATTTACCATTCTCCATTCCCCTGTTTGAGGATCATACCGCTCCACACTAGCAATAGCATCCCCACTGCACCATCCCCCTACAGCAAATAGCACCTCTCCCCTTCTAATAGGCTTTCTCGGTTTTGTCCTCGGACCCTGCATCAACGGCCTTTCTTGAGGCAACAGTAAATAATTTTTGGCCTCGTCCACAAGATCTCTACAAGCCTCGTCACTTTTAATTAGCAAATCCGACCCAACAGTACCCACCAAAAATTTAGGATTTAAAAGTGGCAATCTGACATGTTGAAGTACTTGGGGAAGATATGCCCTTCTTTCAGCAACACTAAATTTCACCCAGGCCATTACCGCACTAAATACTTGCTCTTCACTCCGAACATTTAACTCATCACTAGAAATTATGTCACAAAGTTGGCCGACCGGAAGTAGAAGAAATTCTTCACTGGTCATCACTTCCTGAAAATTATGTTGAGTGAACATGTCTGCAACTCGGAGGAGTTCTCGGCAAGAGTGAGTATCTGCAAAAGCTCTTATCCCAAGGCAGTTTGAGGGATCCAGTTGGCGTTTTAGAAATTCGCAGCATTTTTCTTGGATTTCGTCTAGTTGAAGGAGACAAGCTGCTGGTAGTAAAGTTTGTACGTTTGTTTCATCAATGACTATTTTTGATGTGTAACAAAAGTCAATTAAGAGTCCCATCGCGTGTTCATCAATGTCCCTGATTGTGATTTCGGTTTGTCGGGATTCCGCCAATTCTCCGGTGAACATTGCACGAAAATAGGGGGAGCAAGCTGAGAGCACAACTCTGCAAAAAGTATTTAACCACGATTTAATTAGTAACATTTAATTGTGTTCAAAGTTCATGTTCACCTGTGAGTGAATTTTAATTGTGTAACTGACCTGTGTGCGTAAATGGCTTCACGGTTACCCACATTTAGTACCACGTCAGATAGTTCATGTGATAACCTCAGGATGTTCATCATTTCCAGCATTGCTCGCGGATGGCGATCTGAGGTGTATTCCAGGCGATTTGGGGAGCCTATTTAAAAAAAATTGATTAATTAATGAATAGTTGATAATTAATAATTAATTAACTAATAGTCTTATTTTGATTGAGCCATAGACGTCTTTAAGTTTAAATTTGCTTACCCGCCCGGTCCCCGTATGAAGGCCCACTATGTGGCTCATACATGGCTGGATAACCTCTTAACGGCTCCAGTTCAACAAGTTTTAGATAACCGTGTAACAGTAAAATATTAATATTTATTTTTCGGTATCACTGAACTCAATCAGTGATACAAATTATGTTAAAACTTTAACTACACCGTGTACACTATCTTGTATACCGACCCAAAAGTATACACTTTTGCACTTTCACCTTTCAAAAATATTTATCAGCAAGTTTAAAACAACCAACTTTCCAATTCAAACACTTTTCCCAAATAATTTACTCAAATTTACAAGTTGTAATAAAACTGTAGTGCATTTAAATGTGCAAATAGTTACACTATTTTAAATGCACCAACAAACAAAAATCGTTTTCTGTGTCAATTCAACATGTGATTTTAAATACACATTTGGTTGATGATGTTTATGTTTATTTATGTGATTTGTTGATAAACATTTGAGTATCAAGTGAGATGAGATACGTAAAAAGTATGTGACGTGCCCTACATGTATCTCTGCATCTGCACCAATTGTACAAAAATTCCATTCCAAATCAATACCAAAAAAATATTATTTGCCTTTTTCAAGTTTCGGCCCGTGGACATCGATTGGCCCCGTTCTGAGGCTGAAAGTATACCAGTTAAACTAGAGATGTCGGTGGCAAGCCATTCTGGCATCTTTTGGCTACATTCAACATTCTAGCTTCAAATTTCACTTTTCTAAACCAACCTTTGTTGCATTTTAGATTCGCCTTTGTTCCAATGATGAACTGAACATGGTAGTAATGCTATGTAAATTCAGGTTTGCTGTGTTGGTAAGGGTGACTTCCTCCACAAGTTAAGTTTGATCAATTTTCCAAGTTTATCGATATAATTTCATACGCATTTACTCTATCCGATTTATAACTTCAAAGTACACTAATTTTACAATCTTTAAAAAAAAATAACCAAAAGTTCTTCACATTTACCTTCACCATCTTGACCATCATCATCGTTCATTATGGCTGCCCTGAAGTCCATGCAGTCCCGATTCCCCACCAACAATGTATCCTCAGCCGCCTCCAAAGCTGCCAATTTAGAAACCCCTGAAAAAGAGTTTATCTACTCCAGCGATCCCCTCCAAGCCGATATAGAGCACCGTATCACCAAAGTCTTGGACGTGTTTGACACCCAGCACATCAAAATTGTGGATGTTCGGGAAGTCGGTACAATGGTTCGAGCGTTAGGTCAGTAACAAATTATAATCATTAAACTCGTTATCCAATATAGTTCACATTGTGACTTGTCACTTGACATAATATGTGACATGTGACGTAATTTAATTTGACTTGACCAACTTGACATCATATAACTCATCATCAGGCCAGGCAACATCCTGCAAAAAAATCCTTATTGCTTTCCATTCCACCACCGACCACCACCGCCACCAAAACATTAAAATTCCATTAAAGGATCTACAAGCTGTGTTCTATATTCCTTCTACTCCATTATCTCTAATGTATGATTATCGTAAATCCTTTGCCCCAGTTTATTAAGGACATTATCCTTTTCTACTTAGTTTACATGATGCCATGTCACATGTCATCATCATTAAGACCACTTGACTGCCTTATTTTGATCTCTGTGCTAGTTAGCTAATTTACTGCACTGGAATCCTTGTTCCTGATATTAAATCAGTATATTTTATCCTAAAACCCTCCAAAAACTAACCAAACTACTTTGTAAACAGATGGTGCATGGTGGCACAATTAAATTCTCGTCTAGTCAGCATCATCGCTATGCTATCATTATTATAGTTTTTTTCTAATGAAATTCCATATTAACGTGGATGATGAGTTATCTGTTGTCAACCTCAGCGATATTTTGGTACTAACCTACATCACACCACCACAGCTTGTCTTGTCAATTATTATTCTAATGAAATTTCTAACAAAAATTATTGCAGATTTATGCCCAACGGAAGCAGATCTCCAAGAAATTATTGGCGCTGTGGAGGAGCCCTCTACAAAAGGGTCTGTTCGCTTTGGAGCGTTTGTCAGGTTGGTTGTTAGAGTGGAATATCAATAGCTTATCATAAATTGTATTAGATGAAGAAAAAAATGATGATAAGTAATTCTTTTGTTTTATTTTCTGTGCAGATATATAACTTCTGTGATTCTGGGAGGAGAAAAGTAAGTTGACATATTGTGCGATGTGGTCTGATTTTATTATCAGGGGAAAGCAAACAAGTTGTTAATGAGAAACGGGAAGGAAGATTATGTTGGCCTGCTGTGCACAGTGCACAATGTATACTTTTTTTTATCTTTGTGGGTTGCGGTTGTCTTCTGTCGGGTGATATGAATTGTTGGAGAAAGTTTTTTGTTTGTTTTTGTTTTTATTTGGAAAGATAAGATAATAGAAAATGTTTTTATTTTTGTTGGTGATGTTCTGGGGTTTTTTGTGATTTTTTTGTGTAGGTTTCAGCAGCATGGAAAAGAAGAGATGATGAGATTCTTTCACAAGTTGGACCGAGAGCGGAAGGGGACCATTGATCCGCAGAAATTAAGGGATGTGATTTGTCGGGAGGGGGAGCCTTTTACGTTTGAGGAAGCGGAGGAAATGGTGCAGTTTGCTGTGAATAAGGATGATGGGTTGATTTACTATGAGGAGTATGTTGACAAGACTCTCGCAGCGTTGAGAAGTAGAAACTTTTGAGGAGGGAGAGGGATATGGAAAGGAAGGAGAGGAAATTTGTATTTATTTTTTATTGGTTTAGAGAAATTCAGGGAAAATAAAAAATTGGAGAGGAAATTGGGGAAAGGGAAGTTGTCTATTTGGGTCGGAAGTTAATTTGAAGGCATTGTGGGTAGGATTTTCTGAGAATACTTGTATAATATTTATGTGAATTGGGAGATGATTGCAAAAAATAAAAATGTCGGAATGTTTGCGAAGGATGCGATATTTAATTAGGAATTATGTACATGTTTTGCATGGTTTTGGGGAAACACGAGACTGCTGGATGCAGAAATATGTACTATTGTAGTTGTACAGTAAGTAATTTAGGTCAAGGAGTGAGTGTAGGCTGATTTATTGATATATTGGACAAAACCATTTTTTTTAAATAAAAACCAAAGTAGAAATTGCGTTGTATCTTTTCCAATAATGGTAAATGTAGTGTTAATTGAATTACAAGGGCAGTTTGTCCAAATAAAACTGTCTAGTGGACTCGGCAAATGGACATCCAAAATCCAACCGAGAACCAATTTCCAAAAATAGCCATACTCGCTCAGCCAAAATATAAAAATTACTGTTTTTTTTTAATCTTGTACTGATGAATAGTATATATGCAATGCAGTGAAAGGAAGTTTTTTTTGTCTAATGAAGAGAATGATTCATTTCAAACATTTTTTAGAACTTTTAGTTTTTAGACCATCTTCCAAATGGAAAAATGTTTTTCTATTTTCTTCTGATTTTTTAAACTTTACTTTATAAACGGCTTTTACCGGATTTACTCAATTTCGTCTTTGGCACATAAATAAAGTTGGAAAAAAGTACTAACAAAATGTTTTATTTCATTTTAAGACAGCAATACAAATTTCACGGGTTAAGTTGTTGCTAAGAACTTAGCCAAAGCGCCAACAAATTCCCTTTGATGCTTGCGAGAAATCATGACCCCGTTGGGTAACTCTCACTTTAATAGCCCTTTGCAATTAAACTGCTGAACTATATTTAATCAAAGGCCGACCAATCTGTTAAGCATCTTCTGGGGCACCTGTCTATATGTAGATATGATATACTTTTTCATATATCAAACACTTTTTTTTACCAAAAACTAATGACTTATTTTTGCCATAAGAATACGTTGCTAAACTAGTCCACTTGCAACTTCAATTATATCAACAAAAATGAAGTTGTGATAAATGTCAAATGCCCAATAGGTTGGCAAAGAACAAATCTAAATTGTTGAGGAGACACTTTTGTATTTTGTCATCATGTCTGCGTATTGCAAGCTTTACAAAAATGATGCATGGTCTAACTATGGTTTTTTGAACGGATGACATACCTAACGTGAAACTGTAGCTAACGTTATAGTTATAAATATGTTGGCGTCAATTGGCTAAATTGAATGGCAACAACTCCCGGCATTTAGCCATCAATGAGAACCTTAAGCAGTTTCCAAGCCAAAGATAGATTTCTCTAGATCTTAACGAATTTGAATTCACGTAGATTCCTCCCTGAAGTCAATTCAGTTCATGTTTAAAAGGAATGACAAGAGAGAGTGAAGTAGTAAAGTATAAAAAGTCCAGCTCAGTTTTTAAAAGGAAAAGAGAAATTAGCACTAGTAAAACAAGAAATAATTCTTTGCGAATGAGGACGCTCATAAATCATGGCGTTTGCTGGGTGACGTGACAGTAAGTCGGATTCTATCCGTATCCATGTATCAACAGCATTGCCAAAGCGGTAGAAGAAGAGTATCACTTACTGATAAAAACCACGAAGCAAATCCACCAGCTTTGGCATCATCGAGAAAAGTCCTTAGAGAAAACTGTGTGAGTGAAGAAGAATGAATTGTATGCATTTCTTTGACAAAAAAAAATCAGACATTCAGTGAAAGTAAACGCTGAGTCTCTTGAGCAAAAAAAGTGGCAAAGTTAAAAGGAAGATAAAAGGCGAACAAGTACAATAAAAAGCTTGTTCATATATTTTGAACGATAGTGAAAAGTATATCTATGCACTATGCACTTATTCAGTCGTTGGCACTATTGAGCCTGTCAAATACCAGGAAAATAATAATATGTTAAACATGTTCATCAGCTTTAAGTGCAGTTTGTTTAAATTGCAAAGAGATATCTTCGGTTGGAATTAGTGATACAGTCAAAATATTAAGCACTTGACTTTATTTCAACCACTTTCTTTCTTTTGGAGCGTGAAAGTGATAAGCGATTGTAGAACACAGAAATAAAATGGAAAGTGGCACAAAGTATTTGACTTAACTCAAGTCATGCGTACCCTGTCATGTCCTATTCATTTCATTTTAAATCCCTTATCGACTTTTGTTCATCCTTTTGATTTATTCAGCAACACGGAATTATACAACGAAAAATAAATCTGCAAATTAAATACTCACGAAAACCAAACCAAGTACAAAATCTCATAATACCCCAAAAACATTGTATTTCATAAAAACTCTATAATAATCATGGCAAAAAAGTGACGCCTCACTTGACCGACTAAAATCCTTCATAAATTTCAGTAATCCAAGAATAAAGAGTACATTAGCACATTTTCTGCTTGCATTGTATTTTGTACAACCAGCTATAAATCAAATCCAAGTAAATGGTTCCCATTTAAGTTACATGTTATGCTTTATGGTTTCTCTACACAGTACACACATAATGCCATAATGCAGCAAAATACAGACTACCCCAAAAAAGAAGCTTGCTCCGGATACTACTAAATGATTACAGCGAAAAAAATATTTATAGGGATTTCCCTATAAAAATCCTAAATCAATAACTTGTTTTTTAGTTCCAAACTCAAACTTCAAAAAAAAAACTTTCAGGAATAATCTTTTAATGCCTTTTTCGCTAGAAGGAATAAGCCCATTAAAATTTATACGTTCTGGCATATGCCCCTGTCTATGAAACTGCCTCCTGTCCCACTTAAACTAAAAATTGCAATGTTAATGTACATCAAATGCATTAGCAATTCAATGAAGAAGAAAAAACTATGCTTTTGGCAATAAAAGCGAAAGCATCTTCTTTAGACTCTTCTCCAATGCTTTTAAAAACATGTTGTTTTATTTTCATCTGTGTATAAACCAATACCAATATTTTATGAATTTCAACTATGTGCAGAGAAGGAAATGGGTAAATAATCGATTGCAAATATTCTGAATTTTTTAGCGATAAAATAGAAAACCTTTTTGGCTGGAGGGAGATATCCATGAATAAATATTTATGAAGTATATCCCATTCGAATCTATGGATCTCAATAGAAAATTGTTAAATTCAGCAAATAAAATGAAAATAGTATCCCTAATTACTTTACCTAAGTATTCATTTTTCACCTCGTTTTGGTAGGCCCGAATTTCAATTAGGGCGATTTATGTGTAATTCTTGTGAATAGTGATTGATCTTTTGATATGATATTTTTTTATTTACTGCTTTACGTACTAAACTAAAGTGGTGTACTTTTAATCTTCACATTACAAGAACCAAGTTGCATGAAGAATTTTTTTAGACAGTTGCAAAACATACCAAACTCCTGTCAAGTTACTTCTTGTGCGTTAAAAATTTGCAAAAAACTAACAAATAATCAATAGTCTTTTCAAACGCTAAATTTGCCAATCCTCTCAAGACCCTCCACAACAAAACTGAACAAACAAGTGAAGTAAGTGTGTGTGGAACACTGGAAAAATAGCGACAGGAAATACGGGATGCAATGCAACATGAAAAAAAGTTTACTCTCATGTACATATTTTTTTATATCCTGCTTCTATACTGTTTATTTTTCTCCAAGGATAAAAAATAACGAAGCATGTAAAATTATGTGCCTACACACAGGAAACATGTTTTTATCTTGGTTGGTTAGAGAAAAAAGGAAAACTCACTTCTCTACTTACTATGTTTACGTATTCTTCTGCATCTGATTATCATTTTGTAAATATTATTATCATGCACGTAAGAATGCACATAGGACGAGTCAGGCTTGCTGCTTGTGCTATTATTTATGAAGTAGGCAGTTTTTGTTGGTTGTTTTGGAGAAAAGTCGTAGTTTTTGGAACCTACCCCAAGAACAAAGTTTACCCATTTTTTATTCATGCATGCTCCACGAACCATGCACAAGCCATTCATTTCCACAAGGGAATCCGGTTAGCTTGACTTGACTGCACAAGGCTATATGGTCCTCTTGAAGAAGGGAAAAACTGCGAGAAAGAGAAATGTACTTACAGGAAACGAAAGCTGAGAAAAAATGGTTTGATTAGGTCTCTCTGGATTTTCCTTCTTGTTGTTCCAGGTTTGGTATGGAATTTCCAAAAGAGAAAGTATTTTGTACGGCAAAGGCATGTATATTATTATGTGGGAAAATGTTTAAGTGGATATTATTACTGAGAATTTTAATCTCTGGTGGCGTGTGGTATACTGCGTATTTACTTTTAATTTCAATTTTCAATGGGGAATAAGTTTAGTGAGAAAGATGAGTCAAAACACCTGGGGCATTACAATACATTTTTGTTATAGTACCTGTTCCGTTGTGTAGTATGCTTTTGTAAACTCTAAAAAAGTGAAAACTATTTGTTTTGATAAAACGAAACAAATCATCCTTGGGGGATAGCGGGGGATAGTTTGTGTGTATTATGTAGCAAAAGTAATTAGAGTTTTTCATGGAGTTCATGATGAACACAGGGTGAATGTAAAAAAATAATTGGTTGCACGCTGTACACAGGTCACGCTTTTACTTAACAAGAAAACTAATTTATTTGTTTTAGCAGGCTATACAATGGCAATTATTTATTTTACACATTTTGTTGAATTGAAAGTACACAAGGTTGACACAGGTACAATTTATTCTAAGTCAAATGAATTTTTCAAAATTGTATACAAAAAGAGATACTTGAATGTAGACAAAAACTTGTTTTGAGTTTTTAATTAGCTGGAGAAAGATAATGACTTTAAAGTAGCTGGCGCTAATTAAAATCTCAAATAAAGTATTTTATGTTAAATCTTCTAGTCATTATCATGTAACCAAGCATAGATAGATGAATAGAATCTGGGAGGTAAGTTAATTTTTACCAACATATATTTTTGTACAGAGGCAGTACAATGACACAATTAAGTGACAGTTTCGCTTTTACTTTCTACACTAATAGCTTGGAATACGTATTAAAATGTATTTTATACAAAATACAATACAATCTTTACACAATTTAACTTGCTATTAAATTTACAACAAGTTAAACATAAAAAAAATGTCAGCACAAAAAATGTAAACAAACACAAAAAATAATTAGTGTGAGATAGCTATTTGTAGCAATCAGTCCCAAAAAAAATCATTAAAATGTTCACTAAAATATTACATAAACATTTAAAAATGTTAAACATGATATGGTATAATTGAAAAAAAGATTAAAACTTCTTATAAAATATATCCTATAATCTATCAGCAGGACAGTTTTGAACTAATTATATAATCAGTCTACTTTAATTCATAGTTTTTGTATTCGTTAATTTTTCTGTACTGTACAAACCCATCTGTCTAAGCTTTAAAAAATTTAACAGACCAAAAGTAAAAAGTACACAGCCAGACATATTTACTTTAAATGACAAAAATTAAAAACATTCATTTTGCCAAGCTTATACATTTAATAGTAGCACCATCAAAATAACGTTTTAGCTATCATAAAGTTTTAAATTGAATACTTAAGTATTCACAGTAAAATACGCAGGAATATTTTTTGTCGAAATTTCGGTCGAAAAAGTTGCATAGCTTTTCTTCTTGTTTGAGTTTGATTGAACCCTTTACCATTCGCTTGCTACAAGTCTGTAGACTTAGATAACTTGATAGACTTGACTTTATTATACGTTGGTTTTTAGTAGTAAAAAAGTAATGAGTTTGGATATTTTTTATCATTTAGAGATAGGTACTACGTTAACATTGTGAAATCTCATAGTTTGCTTTTGTAAATCTCATTTGATAACTTAATTAATTTGTCAAACAGTTGAAAAAAGTACAAATAAAGTTGTTATCTTTTTAAATTTAGACACCGGAAGTGTGATATAGTCAAGTTTTGTTTGAATTACTCGTCCGACTGCTGATAATCCAGTCTTTTCTGCAGAGAAACAAGTTGGTATACGCCTGTCTGTAGTCACTCGACATTAAAACATAGACCAGCGGATTGATACAAGTGGTCATGTAAATGAGTATGTAGCCAAATATATTCCACGTTGAATTTTTATGAATAAACACCGCCTTGAAAATGGTAATGGGAAGATAGCAGACTACAAATGTTCCAAAAATTACAAGAATCATCCAAAGCAGCTTTCTGTCCTTCGTCGTCATTTTTCCTTTTTGGTGAATGACTGCCATCGATGGTCGGGCAGAAGCATGCCGGAGAATGGTGGCTAGGGAAAATAGTAGCATAAATTTTACAAGGTATATAAAAAAAGTTAACAATGGGTCAATAATGAATAATAGTCAAGTACCTTGGTCAGTAGGTGAAAGGGATTCAGTTTCCAGACTGTGATTTACATTGCCAATTGCAGAGGATGGGCAGATTTCGACGGGTCGTAGATTAGCGGTTGCTTTTCTCACAATGCAGAATATTCGGGCGTAGCAGATGATGATGGCGCAACACGGAAGGAGGAATGCGATGGTGAAAAGGAATGCCTTTGGCGATCTCTGATTTTCATCGGGGAGGATTGAACAGGAGCCGATTTCTTTGTCCAGGTCAAACTTGCCCCAAACTCCTAAAAGTGTGGGCACTAGAGCTCCAAAGGATCCCAGCCAGATGAGTAGGATCATTACGCCCAAATACCTTGTTCGATAGAGCCTGTTCACAGAAAAAAATCGAAAGAAAAATAGATTCAGTGAAGTCAACGAAAAAAGTCATAGATCATTTTAGTTGCGTTTTTGTGTTGACAAGAAAAGAGTTTCGATGGTTCTCTTTTGTTCGATGCAAAATGCAGTGATATACAAGAAGGTATGGAGTAGAATGGCAGAGAAATGATAATATATTATGTGGATTGGATTTTTGAATAAAAGAAGCAGCCGACCGAAATACTATAGTTTTTTTTAGCAATGGAGGAAAACGGAAAATAAGTGGATTCGATGAGAGTTGCTCAACCGGAAAGGGAGGGAAAAGAGGATTACTTTGTTGACTCTGTGGAGAAAGTTAATGTTGCAAAAATGATAAACAAGGGTATAAGGGAGTGAGTACGGGATTAAGTTAATGTTCTTTGTGTTACGGTATGAATGTAAGGGTTAAAATGTATGTTATATATATTTTTTATGTCCAGGAATAAACTTTAAAATAATAAGTTCATGATTATAAGTTAAAATTTAGATTTATTTGTACGTTTGACATTTATTGAATTTAAAACGAGGAAATTATTGAAACATGTAGCAATCCGACGCTCTTTGTAATGTAATTTGAATTTGGTAGAATAATTGAGCTGGAAGATCACCCAGTACTAATATATCGTGAGATGATTCCAAAGCTCGGAAAATCAAGAAATTAACTCTAAAATTAAGCTAAAAAAGCTTGTATTAAATGCACAGGATTAATAAATATTTTAATTAATCCTTCTTTCTAACAAAATATCAATTTTCTCGCTCGTGTGCACATTTTTTGAATGATTATAGTTAAAAGCGTAACGAGTTCTAATTAACAAAGTTTACATGTTTTAGTCTCAAATAAAAATTAAATTTGTCTTGTCGAAAACACACACTATAAAGTACTACTCCTTTTCTTCTGCATGTTGGCATTTTTAAACTTTTCAGCTTTCAAACTTTTATCCTGTAGAAAACAAGGTATATACATATAATTCTTTAGATAATCAACATCCCTAAAAAGCCCTTTTCAGTGCAGGCACAGATAAAAGAGTACTTTAGAAATGCTAATGAGGTATTCAAGATATGTCATTCGGTTTTACTAATAGTGTATTTTAGACAAGTTTTGGCTAATTATCTGCTGCTAGTCTGGCCAGCCACATCCACAGTGCAGTATACTTTACTTGGCCAATACTATGTTCGTTAATTAAACAGCGTTATATAGTAATTTATTTTATTCTTCTTTCGACATCATATTTATTTATTCTCGCCAAAATCAGAATCAGACTCTCATTCTCAAGGTGTTTTGAAAGCAGAAGTCTAAACAATTTAAATCAAATCCCAACATTACCATTTGACTGCAATATTATTTTATATTAAAGCCATTGTTATTTTCAATCCTATCGACTTCACGTTTATTTCATTCATTCCGCCAGAAGCACATCTGCAGTGAAATAATAGCTATCATAATACCACAAAGTGTTCACTTGCTCTCGTCTCAGCAGCGTCTATTTTAATTTAGCACGCAAAACCACAGTCAAAGAAATTCATAAAAGAGGATGGATGAAACGAGATGGCAATTGTGTAGTGCTGTGGCGTGGCATAGTGTGTGAGCTGAGTGATTTATTTGAATCGCGTTTCCTTTCTCCGTATTTCTTCGTAATCTAGCCAGTTATATAACCAGAGAGAAAACGTAAAAGAATTTCCTTTATAGTTTAATATCTTGAGTATATTTTGATTTGCGCAAGATGGGTAGACATGGAAACCTAGCTCTCATATTATAAGCCAGATATCTGGCTTATAATAATATGAGAGCTAGGTTTCCATGTCTACCCATCTTGGATTTGCGTATCCTTTGCCTACTTTTTTACTATTCAAATTTACTCCAGTTTTCAAATTGAATTCCTACCACAGTCTGAATCTCAATAACTGAACTAACGCAATAACCAAATCTTTCTCAAGTTGCTTTTTATTATACGATTCGGTTCGGTTCATTTAACTTAAGATCATGCAATTTCCCATTTTAACCTTGAAAATCATGCACATCACTTAATTACTCACACCCCCAACCAAGCCCCAACATCGTCGCCATCACTAACACAGAAGGAGTAACAGAACGACTCATTTTCTCCGTTTGATGGCCATAATTATTTTCACATTCCCCATTTTATTCATCCATTCAATATCTTAAATTGCCAAGCTAAAACGCGCTCGTGTTATCATCATATCATCTAAGCTTACTTTATATTAATCATGGAAGCCTGTTTGAAAGTCCAAATTAATATTTTCCACTTTTATTTCAATCTCCATTCTCAACTTTAGAGAATCGGGATAATTCGCAAAAATATTTGAAAATCTACAAAAGCCAATATTTGTAGAAAAAATGTAAATTTTCTTCCAAAAAAGCATATATGTGTTGTTTGGGTGTTTTTCAAAAGATTTCCCCTTAAAAATAGCTCTCTTTAGAAAACCTATATTTTTAAAAAACAAAGCAGAGCCAGCTTTTAATTCACTAACCTCACCACCCACATTATACGCAGTGACGACTTAAAACCGGAAAATAGCAGTTAAATCTTAAACAAGTCATAAAATCTCCGATTTCCACAAGGCGACACAATGGACAACATAAATAGCGATGAAAATGTGTGTAAGCTTTTTGCTGTAATGCTCATGGGAAACATTAGCCGAGTAACAAATCCACTATCACCAATTCATCATCCTCATCATCATCTTCAAATAAGATTTTCTTTTATACCAAAGCTTTCATGTAATCTTCATTCCTTTAAACAAAACCTCCATTTTAGTCCTGACCTAACCTGGAGATAATTCACTTTTCACGTTCTAATTGCCCGCTCTAATGCTAAGCAGGCTGTGGAAACTCAAGCAGCTCAACTTTAACTCAACCAATCACAGCATGAAATAGGAAGACCATGTCATTTTCTTCACAGAGGAAAATGATGATGACCACATTGATTTCCCCCCATTTTGAACCCGATTAAAATGTCATACCACTTGTCCATGTTGCTATTGTAGAGTTTAGAGTGAGAGTTTTAAAGTCAAGTAGAATCAGTTCATTATACCAAAAGTCAGCCTTTTGTTATACCCAACAAGGAAATCAGGTCAGAGAACCTCAGAGTAATTTTCTCTTTCCACTTCATACCTGCTAACCGGACTCTCGTGTCGTGAGATGAGCAAAATAATTTATTTCAATTGTTGCTCTCCCTTCCTTTCCCAGAACATTTCCCTTGACTTGACTTGCTGTAATACTTTCGTTTTTCAAATAATTTAATAGAAATGTCTTATAAAACGTTACTACGAAATATTTTGTGTCATCATCAGAGTAAGGCTTGTAATTCCTTGTACTGAAAATGCACACCGGGACATTTCACTGAAGTCATTACTAAACTTGCATTGAACTACATCCTGATCTCCCTACATGACCATTCTCAACAAAAAGGTAGTACCAGTACCTAAAATGTCATAATATATATGCAAACTAAACATATACCAGCGACCAGAGAACTGTCAGCTATTACCCAACTCAACTTTTACATTAACCATACCGCTGCTCAAAAAAGGAAGAGAAAGTGAAAATGAGCAAGACTAACAAAGATAGTTCTTTTTTGCTTCTGAGTTGGATAATTTCTTTGTGAAAATGCAAGTGTGTATCAAAACGACTTCGTGACTTTCTCCGCTCTTCGGTACATTCACTTCACACTTACACCATGACATAAAATATGCTAGAAATGACTTTTTCTTTCCTCTCATGCAACTTTGCTTGGACTATTTTTAGGTTTTCTTCGAAGAAACCGGGTTCATTTTTTCTATCATTCTTTGGTGTGGTGTGGTTGTGTTCTTCAGTGAAAAAAATGCAACGATCATGGTGTCCTTTGTCCCCTATAATGGAGCTCTTTAACTATTCAAAAATTAACCCATTTGCGCTTACACTACTGCACTTTTTGCTTGCAAATCCGATGAAAAGGTTATCTCGTACACAGTAATGAAAAAAATAAGTTCACAATAGTTTTTGTATGAAGCTGGTAGAATAACAAGAGTATCAGAATGTTTTACTTTTTCGTATCTAAATTATCTGGTTTACAACATCTGCTGCTGCTCACATATTACAAACAAGATCGAAAAGGAAATTCGAAGCTATTTCCAGGAAAATTTAATGGTTCCTCAAGGAGTACTCCTTTAATGGGCATAAATAAGCAGTTGGTATTCAAGACAAGCTTAGTTTCAACTTAACGTTTCATTTTGGTGGTAGTTCAGTCAGAACAACAGCAGTATATATTGTAGGAAGGAGTAGCAATTTTGTCACCGTCTGCTCTGCTGTACTTAACTTTAAGCAGCTATTATTTTTGTAATTTCCTCTAAAGAGAAAAGTGGCACCAGATAAATAACGCCTGTCGTTGGATGCTTCTTCTTCGTCTCAAGTCACTGCACTATACTTGACAGTGTTTAGGCATAGATGTGTACATAATCGGAAGACTGGTAATACATTTTTAGTATGCAATATATGTTATGCATTTTATGGGAATACTCAACATCGTGCGTATGTCCATACGAAAAAATCCCAAGTTGACTTTTCAAAATATTAGTATTGACAAAGCCAAAAACGAGCTGAATAGTTTTTACTCAATTGCATTCCCTTGAATTTAACTACTCAGCTTTACCTTTACCAATTTTGCAACGATTAAATCTAGTGGTGCTAATATTTCACCTTGTGTCTAAATAAGGCATAGAAGCATCAAAACCATTCAGCCACAAAATTTTAAATGTAGAGTCAATACGTTTAGTAATAGACTTCACACTGGCAAAACTCTACTCAGCAGCACTTTTTGATGCATTTAAAAATTGAAACAAGTGTACTTTGTAATTGATCTCTCTTTCACCATGAGTTAATCATTTATCATGTTCGCGCTACTTGACTGCATAAGTTTTGCTATTCATTCATTATTTTTACTTTCGACTGTTTAAACCAGAAATTACTGGAAGATGAAAAAACTGCAAAGAAGCAAATAATAAAAGGCTGTTTTCTTTATGTGCACACTTACTTCTTCATTCACTCATCCTTACTCATTCCCAACATCATCATCATATCAGCGAAAACATCCATTTCAGCCGTTTTCATTACGATCTTAACAGTAATAAAGTGTTCATGCAACAATGGTCACATGCGCAATCAAAGTAGCTAAGTAAAAGGAAGCTGTATCCATTATTATCGCCGTGTCTTCTTAGGCTAAAGGACCTCGAGTGCTCATAAAATCCTGTACAAACATATTATGCAAGTCAGTAAACAAAGTTGAGTGAGAAGAAAGTAAAAAATGAGAGAACATTTATTTCCAGATCTGTAAGTAATTTTCTGTGTAAAGCAGAACAGCATCTCATCATTTCACCATCAAGAGATTCAGAGTGCCGACAACAAAAAAGTTTTTTTGTATCAATTCTCTCGCAGCAAAAGAACACGCTTCAATCGTCACAAAGTACTTTACTATGGAAAACGTGCCGAGTAAAAAAATTGAAATGAAATGGAACAATAAACTCATTAAAATACACAGAAAAATAAACGTACTTGCAACTCTTCAATTTAAACTATTACAGCCTCTTGTGAGAAACTTTATAATTTAGTTTGTGAATTTTCGAAGATAAAAATTGGTTCACTTCATTTTAGTTTGTTTGTACAAAAGTGTGTTTACGACAAAAGCTTAAAATAGCTTGCCTGAGATACAAGATACATAACAATCTCAAACGGAAGACCACAACAATTCATTTGGGCTTGCGAATAAAATCCCACACAATTCTCATACGAGAGGCCTCCTGGGAAGTTACAACTGCGTCTTGTGCCCATTTTTCAGAATAAAAAAGAATATAACAATTTATTTTTACCTTTTCTCATGCTTCTTTATTCAATAAATAGACATCGTTCTATTTAAACTATGACATGTTTAGCTTTCGGAAATGATTTATTTATTTCTACTAGTAGTTCATTATAAATTATAACTACAAGACAACTTACTTCACTAATAGTCAACCACGCTGTTTTACAGCAATAAGCTTATATCGACTAAAAATTATAACTCATTCAACAAAATCATTAAAAGTAGAAACAATATTAAGTTATGGAAAATTTCGCCGGGCTTTCCATTTCAAGAAATTTCAGATATTTTTTTCGGGTAATAATCTAGTATGGGAGTTTATGATCTTGCGATATGACTAGAAAAATCTTTAGAAAAGATACAAAGCCTCACCGACCGACCGGTGTAAGTATGCCATGCATGTAGTCTATTGTAAACTTCTTATTATGATGATGGTGGTACAGATTCCTTCGTATCCTACGTCCAACCAAACAGCACGACATACAATTCCCCATTTTTTCCCTTTTCCGAATGAAATAATAAAAAATCGTTCCATCTGGATGGGAATTCGAAAGCGATGTTATATAAGCGAACAAACAATGTAGGTAAGGATGGCGTACATCCATTCCTATACATTTTGTTAAAAAATAAATATGGAGAAAATGGACAATTGGATCCGACAAATAATGGCTGGTTGTACTAAACTCCATTTCCCTCGTGCCACAAAAAGAGAACTCAGTGACCAGCAACAGTGCAGTTTTTGCGTTCTTCAAAAAGGATATGATTTGTTTGCTTTTATTACTGCGAAAAAGAGAAAGAGTCAAAAAAAGTCAAACATTATTGTATTGTATTCTTTGAACAGAGTAACCGAATTGTACAGCGAATGGCAGAAATATGTGAAGATCATGATACAATATACAATATACGGAGATCATATAGTTGATATTAGTTTTTAGGGTTGGATAAAACCCAAGTTAGCAAATTCCCGGGTTTTTGAGTAACGTATGCATTAAAAAATAAAATTTGCAGCAACTCTGAAACTCCTATTCCTTTGCGTCTGGAAGAAAGTGGAATGTATTTTATCAGGAATAATAGAGAAAAATGTGAGAAACATGTTGTGAATTTATTAATTTTTTTCTGAAGCTACAGTATCAAAAACGGATGCCGCTGTTGCTTTCTAAACTCGACGAACTTGCCTTTTTGGCACTTGAAGATCAGTCCAGTTCATCTTATTTTCAATGTTCAATATCCTACATATAAACATTCATGGCTTACCTACCTATCTCGTTTTATTTGGTAAAATTTATGTGAAAAATAATTTAAGCTTATGTGTGCATATATGCAGCTGCAAGTGACTTAACAGGCCTGAAAAATATTTTTCATACAGAAAATTCTCTAGAAAGTTGATTCAAACAAGCTTTGGCCTGAGGACATACACGTTTGCAATATTATTTTCCCATATTTTTACAAAATAAGCTCTCGTTGAACAAAAAACTGTAACTCGGTTTGATTTAAAACTGTCATGTATAAGTATGATCATGTAAGTAAGTTGCTATTTTCAGTGACTGGCTCAAAAAAACTTTCTCAGAAATTGGTATTCCAAAAAGGTCCAGTGTCGTGTCAGTCTTCTTGAGAGCTGAGTGGAACAGCAAACAGCAAGTCATTCTTGAACTGAAACGAACACTTTTGGCTGGAGAGTGAGTGAGTGAGCAAAAGATGCATTTTCAAATATGATAATAAATATGAGCCTTGTGCTAAAAAAACTTTTTATTCTTTAAGAACACGATGAGTTGACTTGACGAGTCGAGGACATCAAGACATCATGTCAATTCAAATCATTTCACAGAAAAAAATGAAATAGTAAAATGGCCATGCAATCGTCATACGTGATGTATTTTATGCCATTACATGAACATCAAAATAGTAAGTTCATACGTTTTACCACCATCGCTTGCACTGCAATCTTTGCACAAAAACTCAATTTTTGTTGAAATGTTGAAAGTAGAAATGAACATGCCGATTTACCGTGCAATCATGATAAGTGGTTCGTAAAATGGACAGTTGTGAAGTTGAAAAGAAAAGTGGATGAGAGAGTGAGAAAGTCATTACAAAGGTTTACAGTTTATGTGGATAACGTAAAAAAGAGAGAAATGATATGAAACAAGGAGATATGGATGCGTGCTGAAGTTTGTAGCTTGTTCATATGTCCGATGGTTGAGCTTGGATAAGTATAGATGATAAATACAGATACACATCATGCCGTACACACTACACAGTTCCCACTGTGCTACATAAAGAATGCTAAAATAATCGTATTCCAATCTCTCAAATTACGTACTTAAAACTAAAACATCAATTTTTTGCTCAACTCGGAAAACAAAATTAAATCCTAGAAAAAATCAAAGAAACATGATACTTTCTATCCATACACTGCGCATAGTTTATTTTATTGCGTAACTATCTCTTGACAGCAAAATTTATTTTCCTCAATGAAACGGTGCTTCATTACGTTTTACGCTGCAAGCAGTCATGTGAAAGCAACAGTCAACAAGACGAAAATATATAACAAGTGGTAATAGGATACGGGGAAATGTAGTATTTCGTTTTTTCTCCTCTAGTTTCTTCCCTGGAGACCTCGACTTCGCTCTTCACTTTTATTTTGCTTTCTCTGTTCAAGTTTTTCAATAACACGAAAATTATCATTATAATCAGTACCATCATATCCCAATACCGATTATCTCACAAACTGTCTACTAAAGAAAAGGAGAGAGTAAATAGCAACACTTTTACTCTGTTTATCTCGTTCCATGTATAATTTGCACGTATACTTGTTATTTCTTTTTCCCGAAGTGAACTTCCAAGAATTTCTGCATGAAGTAAAGATGAGTAAATTTTCCAGATGCAAACTAATGAGCGAAGAAAGTTGAAATGCTGACAGTATATCAGATTTGAAGGAAACTAGAGAGAAAAAAACTTTAGCTTTAAACGGTTTGGTGATACGACTACAGAAAATTTACGCGACGTCTTGTAAAATTTAAGGAAAAATGAAGTTATAACATTTAAACAGATTTCTAGACTCAAATAAGAGTTTAGAAAATGTTATGACTAAATCCAGATAAAAACATAATTTCGCTGCAAAAAAGGCGTTCACCTATCCATCCTAAATACTTTTAGTTTTCTCCATATTTTCACTTTCTCCGATAATATCATGCAACTTTTCCCCGAGATGGTACAATCATTACCCCTGAAGGGACTATAAGGAGTTTGTGAAACAATAGCATTAAAGTTATATGACATATTTATCGTTTAGATGTTGGGTTGTTATTATTACAAACAAAAAATGGAAAGGAAGCCTTGAGCCAAGTTGTGCAACTATTCATATATCATTTCTGGATGATGATGATGATGATACAATAGACGATGAGTTGATGTTGATAGCTGCATTAGCCATAAAGAGTGAAAAATAAGTAAATCAAGAGGAAAGATAAATACAAAAGGATGGATATGTCAGTAGGTCATCCAACCAAACTGGTACGAAAAAGGGAAAAAGATAGATGATGATGTTGAAGGCTTTACCATAAAATTGCGGCTATTTATTTGCTTAGGTGTACATGCATAAGTCACTGTTTGAGTATGATATCAATGATATATCATGATTGTGATGATAAGTGATGTGATGGCATGACAAGCCTCTCTGCCAACCATTTTCTAGGTATTGTGTAGCAACTTATCATAATCTATCTAGGAAAACCATCAAAAGCTCTTCAAATGAGGAAAGATTTATGTAGCCAAAAACTACAACCAGACAGCCTATTCTGGTCTCTCTTTCCCGTTTTCGCCGAAAAGGTTTCTCTGTCGAGTAACTTGACTTGGAGAGTGGAAAACTGAATAAGACGAATGGAATCACAAAACAAGATGCAATGTAGGTACAATTATGTATATATGCAAGTTATTAGGCTAGTTATCATCTTCATATCAAAATATCAGATTCAGGACAACAACCGGGATGACAGGATCAGAAAATCTGAACTTCTGACAAACTGTTCTCGACGACGCGACTAGTGGTCATCATCAACATGGCAGAAGGAGAAGAAGAGAAAAGTAGTAACAAAAGTTAGCAGACTAAAGCCCGATCGCATAAAAATAAGGATGCACTACATATTATCTCTGGTTATTGTTCAACAAGATTGGAAGAAAGGGTTGAGAGCTGATGTTTGATGGAAAGTTCGATAGATCATGAACAATTGTTTTGTTTGGAAAGTAACAGCAAAAAAGAAAGAAAAGGTATTGTTTTTAAAAAACGGGACAAGGATACTCTGTACTTTATATTATCTGTAGAATTTGTTTCCTTTTGTTTTCGTTAGCCAATGAACTAACAAGACAAATGAACGATTTGGAGGGAAAAGGAAGTCAATAGTGAAAAAGTTTCAGAGTAAAAGATAATATGTACTTCTATATAAATGGTCGTAAAACTCTAAATAAAAACACTGCCAATTAAATAAAAATAATTTGTAACTAATTTAATGATAGCCAGAGCATAATTCAAACTTTTACGGGTAGCAATATAAAAAAGTAGGCAGTTTACAAACTTGTAAGGAAACATGTCTGATTGTTATGGTTGTAGTGTGTATACCCATTTTACTTTCAAGTCTTTGTCCCACTTTATTTACTCACTTTTTAACTATTTTTCTTAAATACTCTATTCAACTTCAAGCTTAGGTCATCTACCTAATGGTCAAGCCAGCTTTTAGCTTTCTCGGAAGTTGGCGTTCTATAAATAAGAATGCAAAAGTTGTGTGTCAATTGGCTCGGAAAATATTGAACACTGGACACTACAACCAAAATGTATTTATTTCGCAACTGCCAGAAACACAGGAGCAACTTGTTGTAATAATTCTTCAATAATGATCATTCCTTTCACTTTCCCTGTCACTTTGTTTACCTGTTCCACAAGTATCTTAGGCACTATGTGTACACTATAGGCATTTATGTTTCCTTCCGCCGAGACTCCTTACAACTTTTTCTTGGCTACACTGACTCGTGCTCTCCACGTTCCCCATCATAGGCCTCATATTTTACTACAAACCGGCAACCACCCAAAAAAGTAAGGTAGTGATTCAGACGCTTCGCACCTGCTATTTCTTACTCTACTTGTTCTTTGTCTAGGTGCAAAGAAACTCTTCAATTTCACTAAAGAAATTTTTTACAGAGAAAATATGCGGTTTATTCAATCCACCTTCTACATTCATTTTCCTTCATTTTAAAAACATGTGTGTTTAGTAGTTTAGCCTTGTCCTTAGAGTAAAAGAATAAAACATTGTAAAGTACCTATAAATTCCAATTTCGCAATATGGGATCACGGTAGTGTTTGCACAATCTGCTTGTGTACTCTTGCAGCTTTATACCAAATAGAGAAAATATTTTAATAGAAAACACACACTAGCTCACATGTTGCGCAACAGTAATTTGGAAAATGGTTCCCACAAAGTCAACTTACTCTTAACTTTTTGCCAGCAAATATTTTCCCCCTTTATATTATGTTTTCTATTCTTTTTTTCTTTTATAATAATACATTTTATAATGAATTGTAAGGAAATTCAAGTGACTAAGAAATTTTTCAGATATTTTACTCCAAAATTAATACATCTGAGGCCTTTTGTCTACGAAATACAAAATGTGTACGCATACACTCGAATAAAATTTATTTTGTGCGCAGTTGAAACTTAAATGAATGGCTTCTTCTGCAACAAAAATCCTTTGAAGACTCTTGCAAAGCACGTACACAATCAACAAAGCTATAATTCCTTTGTTGCAGAGAGAACAAAGGAATCAAAAGCATACAAGCAAAACCTGTGTACTGTCTTTGTGCACATGAAAGACACATTATAAAAACAGCGGTGCGGAACAGAAAAAAATACCTTAAAGACATGAACCTCAGATTCTCAGATTGACTTTCTTGAAAATTCAAAACGCTCTTTTTGTCTTTTGCCACTAGTAGCAGTCAAATAGTTAATGAAGTCAACAGTGCAATGCAAATTGCATTCCATTTTATTTAAAATATTAAAATCTATGCATCATTTCCCTTCTACCAAATCAGATTTTTCTGTGTCAAGACGAGTAAAGTTAGTAGCAAAAAAAATAACTACATTTTTACATGAATACCAGATAAAAGACAGAACAGAACCTCGACTTTTTTTTCTTTGACATTTTTCTGCTTGTAATCTCATTACTACAGACGTTTTCTCTCTCTTTCCCTTCAGATGGTATTACCTTCATTCACGAACTCACACACATGAAAGGACACACACATAAGAAAGAACCAGCATTTTTTCTTTTCCTCCACATTTTCCTCATTCCGTCGTCCTCCACATTACATTACACATTAGTGTCGTGTAGCGTGCATAATCGGGTAATGGAAGCAGAAAAAAGAGCAGCTTCCTAAAACTTTCAGTGTTTCAGTGCAGTGCAGAGACTTAACTTAACCAGAGGCGTTTCTAAGAGGAGAAGAAAAGCCGGGTTTGAAAACGTGTTGAAAAGGGTCTCATGTCCAAGAAAAATTGCATTGGGTTGAGTTGTTATTATATTAATACTTAAAATAGGTATATGCTTTTCTTTGGTGAGGTTATCACCCGTGTCGTGCCTCGTAGGAGGAAAGTAGAAAATAAAGTTAAAAAGTAAGCAAAGTAAAAGCAAAGAAATTCCTGCTTGTTGAAGAGAGATCAAGCTTTATTGTTAGTACACATGAAAGGATTCTAGCTCCATGTCTTGCTTCCTTTAATGAATCTCTAGTTTCATTAGAGCTAAAATTGCTTGAAGATCTTTTAAAAAGGATATAATCTTGCTCTAGACTGCAAAGTAATGCTATTGGAAAGTAGGAGAGAATGCAATTATGTGTTAGACTTACCGTGGATATACGCGAGGATGTCCAATCATAACGTAACGGTTGATGGTGATGGCCAAAACGGTGAAAATGGACACTGCCATGAGACCATACCGAAAGAGGGGAAATAGACGACAAAGTGTGTCACCATGAACCCAGCGTCGATTCCAAAACATGCTTGCGGACAGGGGCAGATTGAAACAGCAAAACATCAGGTCACAGGCCGAGAGATTGATGATAAAGTACGCCGTTGCGTTCCTAACCTGTATTGTAAAGAAAATATATGTAATTTAATATTATGTGAATACTAATATACATAAGAAAATGCACAGAATGTTTAATGAGCAAAATTATTGAGAAATATGCGGAAGAATATATGTTTAATGTGCTGCTTTGAATCAAAGATAATGACCCGTAGAGAAATTACTAATGTATGTAATTAGTAAACTTAGTTAATCTATGTAATAGCCAGTTAAGCATGATAGTCTCATTATTTGTCGGCTTGATATAAAATATTTTAATGGAACCTAACGAGATACCAGTGATGATATCATGCACATGTTATTCAACTTATATATTTCTTAGAAAGTCGTTCTCTGGTTGTTTTTAACGAAAAAGTTGTGGAAGAAACGGGGAAATCCCATGTTCCATTTGTATCGAATATTTTCGCAGATCAAAAAATAAAAAATGAAGCGGTTCATTCATGAAACCCTATATTAAAATTTATTTTCAAAGTTGTCATAATTTAAACTCCAAAATAATTTTTAGTAGGATCATTTATTTAGCAATAGTGAACTAGATTGGTCGTGTATTATATTCTGCTAGACGAAGTGATTCCACATTCCACACAATCTAAACCACCATCAACATTATATCACCCCAGTCAAATCGATAATCATTGTCACAAAAAACTGGAATAAAAATGATGATAGTATTTTTTGTAGCAATGACAAAAGGTACAAAAAGCAAAGATGTTGCTTTCATTTTTATCAGCATCTTCTCTTGAACACCTACACAGAGACGACCCACAGAGATTCATAATATTTAGAAAGCTACAAGAGGGAAATGGTTGTTGACCGATCGTGCCCGCGTGCCAAATCACTTATCTTTATTACAAATATTTATATTAGATAGTTAGAGCGGTTGGCAAAGACGTTCTTAATGCAATTACATATGTTAGAGAGAGACGGAGAAAAGTATGAAAAGTGTGTGCGATGAATGAAATGAAAGGGAAAGACAGCTGCAGATAGTTGATTATGTGACGATGGCAATAAAAGGACATTTTTGCACAGATTTTACGTTCAGTGTACTGTTGGTCTTTAAATTTTCCCTTAAACATTGATTAGAAATGTGCGTTGTTTAGCAAACGTAAAAAGGCTTGTGTTTTGCAAAAATTATCGCCGATGCATATTGAAGCTTACACAAAATCATACATTAGATATTACATATAAGCAATTATAAACACTTGGGAAGAACGTACTAATAACAAATAATTTTAATCTAAGGATATTTAATTTAAAATGCTAAAAACATTCCTAATATTATTTTATCAGATGCATGTTTGTAGAAAAGTACCAAGAGAATTTATGATGTGGCATTGTTGGTACTATTTCGAAGACCAATTTATTCTTAAGCCTTAATGGGTTACAATTGTAGCATACATTAACTATACAAAACTCTTCATTTCTATGAAAGTAGAACAAAAAGTTTCCAATGCTACATATATTCGTTCATTCAAAATAACCATTTTATAGTTATCTTCGTTTCTCGTCAACAAAAATTGCATATGCCACATTAAAAAGTATTTTACATTTTGATGCATTTACAAAAGCTGTAATACTGGTCCTTAGATCAAACATCATCTAACTAACTACGCACTAACAAGACTCTTTTAGCATTTCTCCACTGTCATCTTACAATAATTGCAATGGTTTGGCAATTTGCTCCGTTAAAAGTTAAATAAATGGAAAACCCGAAAAACAGCTGCATTTATAGTTCATATAGTAAACTAACAAGCGAAACTTGAAAATGTCAAGATTGTCATTTTGTTGAAGACTAAAGGTATTAAGCCGAGTAATAGTATGTAAGTCTAAAGCTTAACTCTAAAATTCCATGAAACTGAAGAAATGATGACGATGATTGCGACAGACTGCGTCTGGGTTCTAGCCACTGAATATTATGCTCATTTGACATCTTCTAAAAGCCACTTTGCTGCTTTTTGTTACATTTACGTCTACAAACTTCGTCCTTCGCTTTTGGATGTGCCAGCTCAAAAATAGCAATAAAGTTAAAAGGCAAAAAGACCATCTAAACCGCCATTTTTAAGAGAAATTTATTGAAAACGACATCAAGTTGAATGTCTACACTGCTGAGTGAGTGAGTGAAGAATATGATCCGCTTAATATATTTTAGTCTGCTATGCTTTGCAATATCAAATATCAGTATCATTTCTCGTCAACATGGTATATCCTATAAGCTGGGATGTTTTTATGCTTTTTGGATTCTGATTTTATTACCACTTTACTAAGCAATAATAACATTCTTAAACCTAATTTTCTCATTTTTCGAATAATTTAACTTGGGAAATCGTGTT
Organism: Entomobrya nicoleti; assembly: GCA_034695465.1. Taxonomy (NCBI): domain Eukaryota; kingdom Metazoa; phylum Arthropoda; class Collembola; order Entomobryomorpha; family Entomobryidae; genus Entomobrya; species Entomobrya nicoleti. Next base: position 33,045 of record JAQFZG010000158.1, read on the forward strand.
CAAGTCTGATGAGTACCATTGGCAGTCATGAGGATTATTTTTGCGATAACAGTATGATTTGTGAGAAATTTAAATTACGAAATGGCTTAAGTACCAAAAAGTTAGTCAGCTTAAAATGAAATCAAGAGTAAACAGGGGGAACTCTAGATTCAAAGGTCTTTTGTAATATTGTAGACTTGTCTATCCCAAGAAATGTTACATTTACTCAAGCTAAGCCTCTCAGATCCAAATACGTTTAATACATTTCCAAAAATGTACCTACATATATTCAAAGGTCTATGAAAGCGTCAAAACAAAGTCGTTACAATAAATAGTATGAAACACGTCGTCATAATAATTCAAGGTGCCTTGTTGCTTTCTTTGAAGTGATCAAATACTTTATGCATTGCAGCATGGCGTTTATGAGAATTCTACAAATCCTTCGATATTCTGTTAAAATGTAATACAACATTTAATTTCTGACAATGATTAGTCATCGTCGTCATACATATGAAACTCAGTCAGTTTGTCTGTCTTTTTAGCACAATTAATTTGCAGACCCGTTGTGATATATAAATGCATAGTCTAAAATCTACAAATCTATTTGGAAACTATGTATTTTTTGCTTTCACTAGAATATACTATTTGATTTTTTAAACTTCGAATTGTTCTATAAATTGGGTTACATGGATTTAAATGCCGTAAAGTTAATAAACTCGATATTCACTTCATAAAAGGTCGGTCGAGACGATACTGTTTTGGATGTAAATAAACGCCGTTATATATTAGATGCAATTTTCTAAGAAATGACATTTCCATAGATCATTGGTTTAAATGGAGTTATATAATAAACTTTCACTGAGACAGTTTAATCAAGCAACTAGAATTTATTGTAATAGATAGCCAAACTACGGACGCCAATATTACTCCAAGTGTAAAAATATAATTCAAAATTATAACATAATATGTAATGACATAATTTGCGTACGTAAGCGTTACACGCATTTTCCCAAAAGTAAAAATACAGTCTACTGCCATCCTGCCATACCCAATTTTATGATACTATAATGAATGAACAATAGCTTACATATCATATTACATTCAATGTCAATGATCCATCCCGTTCCTTTTCAGTTCCGTTACACATTTCCTCTCACATTCATTATACTATTAGTATGTCATAGAAAGTATTACAATACAATAGAATTCTTTCTACGACAATACTAGCATATCATGCCATCATCAGCATTTCCATTCAGCTTTTCAACCATTTCATTATTTGGCCCGTCTTATAAGATAACATTTCATATAATACCATTCATACCCATTTCCGTTACAAGACTTCCATACGTTTCCCGTCATTCCGAGAGAAAAATCTTACTTCTATTTGCCTGTTCAGAATAAAAGAACATTTCCATTTCATAATTCCAGCCTTGTCCCGAGTCCCGAGCTGACAACATAGAATTTCAGCTGGAATGTGTCAGTTGGCCAGTCATTTAAAAAAATATGCCTACATATTTCTCTTTCCTCACTATTTTTCTTCCATTCTTATGCTTTGTCCCATTATTTAAAATGTCATCAGCACGCACCCTCGGATTCATATCATATCACTTTACTTTACCGCATTTTTCATAGAACATATTTTGTTTATGGATTTTTACCCACTTTACGTTTGTTAATTAAAAAACTTACCAAAAATTGCATTTTCTTTTAAATGTTAAAATAATATATAGGTTGAAGGATTTTTAAATGGTTTGACTGTCAATGCCACTGCTTGTTACTCGCCAGCACAAACAAGTACTCACAACTTATCAACATTCTCGTTTCTCAAAGTCTCCTCATTTTCAACTTGTTGGAAAAATATTTCGATAGATTTGTGGGAAGCTAAAAAATATAAGTGGGAAGCTAATAATTATATTTGTAACTATTTCTTCCCAAAATTATCGTCTCGTATAAAACGACGTAAAGTTTTGAGTGATAAGAATTGTTTACCAATTCTTCTTGAAAAATTGAATATTTTAACTATTAGTGAAAGACGTAAAGTGTCATTGTTAAAATTTGTGGTGAAAGAAAAAAGAATTGTTTGTATGATAATTGGTTTTCTAGATCACGGAGTGCGGACGATGATTGTAATATTGTTCGTTTACAAGTTCCGTTATTTATTTCTGAGCGGTATAAACACACTGTCCAGTATAACTGCATAAATATATGGAATTCGTTTGTGCAAATTGTTAAACCTCCGCCAAAAGTTAGCATGAATCAGTTTGTTGAATTATGCAAAATTGTTATCATTTCAAAGCGTGAAAATGTTTAATGTATGATTTTATGGTGATGTTAAGTTTCTGTCTATTTGGATCCATGTACTATGATTTTGATTTATCCCGTGTTCTTGTTGTTAGATCAAGTAGTGATAATGTATTTTTATTATCTACCTGAAATGTCATGAAACACGTTAATAAAGACTAAAAATTACTTCTAAAATTACTTTTAAGTGGGAGGCTATTTTATCTTGGTTTTCGTAATACGCTTATCAGCTCATGCATCGTAAAAATCCCAAACTAACTGCAAATTCCACCGAGAAATATATAGGCAAGAAACTAAATGAAAAATGATGTGGTGACGTGACACTTCGCACTTAATGTAAATAGGCCACATTTCCTCCAGCATTTCATTCCATATGAAAATAAATATGCTACGTGCTGCAGTTTATGTAAGGCAGTTAACTGCATAAAGTTGTCCTCACCACCACAAATTTTCCAAGTTATATTTTAAACCATGGCTATTTCGATGCCATCGCCGCACGATAATAACAAAAACAAACAATATCTGCATACATTTTAAATAAAGATGTTATCTTTTGAGGTTATAGCTGCGAAACAGTTTGTTGGGGTAGTACAATGTTATCATGGTGTAATATGGACTAATCATTTTATTTTAAAATATATATAATGCCCACATACATATATTTATGAATTTCTTACGTGCACAGATTCGATTACCAAGAAGAAGAATGAAAATATATACGTGGAATTTCATATTAGATTACCTGCAAATTTTCTTTTATCTGGTTTACCTATAAATCTTGGCTGAGCTATTTTGTAAACAGGAAATTTGATATGAAGACATTCGTAACCTCATTTTGATTAAATAACGGGACAGCCAAACCAAAATAACGCATTATGACAAAGTTTTGCATACATATTTATGTGTTCTCGAGAATCTGGCTCAGTTTGGCAAAACTCAATATGGCAGCATCATGATTATTTTCTTGTTATCATACATGTCAGAATATTATGTAAAATAGCATAGAAATTCCCTATTAATTTTGCTTAGAAGACATGACATGAAAGAAATACAAATATGACTTTCCGGTTCACTTGTCTGTTTGTTATGTTAACAAGAAAAGGTAGATATTATACAAGAATACTCAAATGTAAAAAAACTCATTTGGCTTCTCAATCCCAATTTGTTAACAAGTACAAAGGAGAAATCAAGTCATAGACATAGCTTCATAATAAAACATACTATTATCGTTTTTATGACTGCTTTCTTCGTCTCGTGGGGTTTTAAAACCCCACGAACAGAATACAGACTTTTGAATGTATAAAAATTGAGAATGAGAAAATTAAATGTTTTAAATGGTGTATGTCAATATTTGTATGGTTTGAGAAAAACTACGAGGCCGACAAAAAGTAAAAGTCGACTCTTGACATAAAGAACGTTCATATGTCGCTAAAATTAAAGTGCAATTGTATAGCATCGTAGTCTACAAAAGGATGTTTCAATTGATTTTAGTTTGACTTGTACCAAAGATTGTGGAGATAGCTCAACCTGTTTAGATAACAATAAAAGGTGTCACTAATCTAATAACAAATTTAACTATTCTAATACTAGGTAAATTTATAAAAAAGTATGTTTCCTTGTTTCCATATCAGTGATAAATTTTAGATTATTTTTTTACATCCGAAACGTAGTTATATATTTATTTTTTGAGAAACTAAGTATATAGAGCTCACACACGCAATCCAAAGTAAAACTATTTATCAATGCAACAACTTTCAGTAACTTGATGCTTCCCTGATTGCAAGTGAAAATGCGACATTTTCTCGCATGTAATTAAATTTATTTTTTATGATGGCAACTGTGTGAATTGAATACAGGCTAAAGTTATTTTTCCGTGGGAAAAAGCAATTAAACAATTTCCGCCAAAAGAAGTAATAAAGAAAGAGGAAGTTGATACATGAGATGAAAGAGAGTTTGGCGATGATGTAGGTGGAGCTGTACATTCATAGCATTTGGCATGTATGTTCTATTTACTCAAATCCACCTTCTTTCCTTTTCAACTTTTCATGTATGTATGACATGTAGAGGAATATAAAATATAAAAAAAATCTGTACATAGAACTTCAACAGGGACCCTTAATTCGTAAAAACTCGCCACCAAACTTTAACGAATGACTGCTTATATTTAGTTCACAGGTGCATCATTTTGTATGAACGATCCCGTTAACTTTAAGCATGTATACAAATCGAGGTCAAGTGCCTCTTCTTTTGGGAAGGGTGTAATGTATACTAACTTTTTTGCAAGTAAGCACCAATCCACCAACTCGCAACTTCATAATCACCATCAGCCCTGGGCTTAGAGAAAGAAAAGAAAGTCAAAACTTGTTACAAAAAATGTCTAATGAATACGACATGCAACAAGCTACTACATTTAAACTACTGTAAGCTACTTTTCCCAGCACGGCAGAAGTAATTTTATGCAACTTAACTGGGATTTTAGTCAGCCATTTTTATAGTACGTGAAAAATTGGGGGTGGCAGCTGCTAACTATTCATCTACATTTATAAGCTTTTTATATACTAAAAAAATCATCTTAACATTTTCCTTTATGCATTATACATACTGATATACTTGTCTCAATAATGTTTCCGCCCATTCTACCACTCAGCTAATCTGTCTTTTATACACTTTCCCTCTGGAGACATTTCGTGACTGTTGCATATAAAGCTGCTGCATGCTTTAGCACAAGAAACTCCGGTGTTTTTCCGGAAATAAATCATTTAATAATCCAAACTCAAGAGTTAACATTCCTCTTACAGAAGAAAAACAGGAATCTACACTCAATCGAATTCCATCAAATAGTTCGGAAAATTTTAAGTGACTGAAACAATAAACAAAAACACAAAAAAAGAGTTTTAACATTAACAGTTTCTTTGATAATGAAAACTCACTTAAAAAATTAACAAAGCAATTTAAAAAATGATTGTAGAGATTTACTTGATGAATTACTAAAACAAAAATACATAATGCGTACTTGTCGTGGACAGTTCCTTTTTTATCATGTGCCGTCCAAACCCTAATTCAAGTTATCAATTACCAAGTGAGAGCCGAAAGATATGTACGGAAAGCGTTATTACTCCACTGTGCGCCATTTAAAAAAGGTTATAAGCACATTCATTTCAATTCCTTTCTTCTGGCATGCTTTTGGACACTTCTTCTGTCAGTTAGACTCACACCAGACAAAAAATGCAACAAAGAAGCAAAAGTGAAAAACTCGCTAGTCACAAACACCCCATTTAACCATGCCATATCCAAAACGGCTGGCAAAGAGCCAACGCAATTTTTCCTCTGGATTTTTTTTGCTGCTGCTGGCCTTTTTCTGTTTCGCTTTGATGCTTTTTCCAGTTTCACTTTTTATCGTTGCTGGAAATTTGTAAGTTGCAGGGTTGTTCAAGTAATAATAGGACAATGAAACCATTTTTTCTACTTTTTAGGGGCTGTTCATCTCATATGACTTTAATTGCTCTACATACTAATCTTTATGCATGCATGGTAAACATTTACCATGAACGGTCCCTATCAATTTAGCCTTCTGTCATTTATGTCATACACGCGGTTGGTCTCTGCATGGTAGTCATGGTGATCAAGTGAAAGTTGTTCTCTTTTTTATTCATCTCTTATTTTCGCTTTGTCGCTGATGCAACTACATAACATAACACGCCACTTGTGCCTATACTATACCATATGGCTACATACATAGTAACTGGTGGTGGAGAAGTGGTGACTACCAAGTGACTAATATGATTATGTACAAAAGCGTGTGCGTCTTGAGCTGTCTGTCTCGGGGTCTAGTCGTTTGCAGTTTTTTCTAAAAGAATTTCTTCTGTCCTTCCTGTTATTGCCAAGAGACTCTTTCCAAAATATTTGACGACCTTTTTAAACTTAACTGGCAACTATCTCCCTTGAGTTGAGTTAGCATAATAATAATAGAGACTACTTCGCGTATATTGCCACTTACTTATGTTATATCCCATTATACAAAACGCCATGCCACTCATTCAAAAAAATCTCATCATTCTTTTTTATTCAGTTTCCCTTCCGATTTGCTTTCAACAGAAAAAGGGAAATGTGTTGACAGTCAAAAGAAGGCGAAAGGCTATCTTGTGATCAAAAAATATAAAAAATGTCATCAAGATCAAATGATCGAGCCAACGGACAATCCAGAGTAACTGACTGTCAGTGAGACGAGACCTTCTCTTGATTATTTTGTTGGCTGAGAATCCTGAGAAAGTGTACCAAATTCTCATTTTTATCGTTTTTTCTGCTAGAATTACAGCAAAAATGCTTATGTGTTCACCGTAACTGTCATCCTTTTCAATTCCTTTTGCTATGGTAATCACTTCGTATTCATTGCACCGAGATACTTCAGCAAGTAAAGTTGTAATTTGGCTTATTATCTTTTCCAATGCTCCAACTATAAAGATAAATGGTAAGATCGATGATGATGATCGAGAAATGATCAAGTGTAGAACTGAAGGAATGCCAAAATATTCCAAAAAAAAACAATTTTTGTTACATAGCTTTTAACCCAATTGAAGTTTTATGTTTATGATAATCTTAATGCCATATCGTCTTCAATATGCACACACTTATTTCCTTCAACTCTATTTGTTACGCATCAACTAAAAATAGTGCAGCATGGAAAAGTAGACACATTTCACAAACAATTCATTTGTATGCAAATTTTTTACTCGTGGTACTTAACGTTACTAATAGGTACTAAGTGTAGTACATACTACTCAACTACTTGAATGACGCCACCACCATCATCAAATCCATTCAAATTCAAAATCAGAATTACAGGAGATTCTTTTCGAACAAAATGTGCCCCACTTTCCGAAAAAAAACCCACACACATTTCATTCCATTCCATGCATCCCATCACATAACACGAAAGGACGACCAGACCGTGGAAACGATCTGTCTTGGTCTTGGCTTGGCCATAGCCAGCATGCTTCTCTGAAGCCATCTTCATGAATACCCTTTACCTAGTTCATAAAATTTGCATAACGACAATAGTCTGTGGTTTTCATCACACACACGCTTACTTTTTACTCTTTTTACATAAGATATTCAAGAGAAAGTGGTGGTGTTCATTGCACAAACAGCTGCATGAATGCTCTAAAGAGAGGTAGCAGTCATGTCATAATGTCGTCATGCATGCCTTGATTCATTTTTTTCAACATCCACATATTCGTCCAACATTCATTCAGTTCACTAAACCAAATCTTTTTTCCACAAAATACTTTCACCGTCGACCATCTTCATTTTTACAGCTGACATTTTATTCTTAGCATGCCTGTCTCTCTGCCCCTTCTGCAAAACTTGCAAAAGGTGCGATGGTGTGAAAAACAATGAACCTCACAAATCCTTCTAGGCTTCCTAATTTTATATTTTTTTCAGCTTGGTAATTTTTTTACCATTCAACAAATTTCTTCGAACAAAAAATGGTCCTGTTATTGATTTGTTTGGATTTGATAACCTTTGATTTTTGGATGATCACTGTGTTCTAAGCACCTAAGTTGTTGGTCTACTTGCTGAAACGTGAGCTACATGGATGGGTAAAGCCTACTCATAAATTTCTCTGCGTTTCGCCCAAGTCCACCCATGGTCAGAAATCAGCAAAAGTTTTCACCATAGTTATCTGCGTTATAAGTCGCGACTTGTAAGTGTTGTCCGCCAATAATAAATCAAATATCAAAAGATTTTACTTCAAATGTGGTAGATTCTCCAGTGTGGACTCTTCGTAAAATAAATATTGCCATGTAACATAACAAGTAAGTATTTTAAAACTTGTAAAGTATACTGACGATGATAGTGTGTACATTATGGTGTTTCAAGATATCCCTTCCCTTTTACTATAATCTCACTAGCCAATATCCAGGCAATAATGATCAGTTCATGAGAAATTGAAAAGGAGGAGAAAAATGATTGTTCGCTGATCTGCTGATCATACGATACTTCATCTAAGATTTAGCGTTCAAACTGAAATCAATAAGTTCATTGATTTTGATACTCGCTAAGAAAGATTGGCGGTAATGGCGAAAGGTACGATCATTCCCTTAAAAAAAATAGAGTAGCCACGTGGCAACTTTCTTTCTCACTTGACATGACTATTACAGTCGGTGGTAGCTAAGCAAGCAATGAAACAATGAGAACATGATCTCAATAACGGCTAGCCATTGTTTTTCTGTGAGAAGAACACAAGAAGCACTTTTGTTTTACTGCGATAATAAGCCTTTCATATATTTTTATTATGAAAAAACGCACATGGCTGTATAAAAAGTAGAAAAGGAGTAGTAGCAAGCTTGTAAGGTTTATATACTTGGTTTCTTGTGTTTTATTGGCTTTTGTTGATGTTTAGAGGAAATGGAGAAGGAATGTTATTAAAAACGAGTATAGTAGCGTAGTACATAGTAGTGAATGCACCATCATAATCGTGGTAATGGCTTAATAGCCTTGTTCATCCTTTCTCTCCAGAGTTGATTGTCGGGAGAAAAATGAATGGGAAAAAGAGCCAAAAGATATTATGAAACGCTTTTGTGGATGTGCTTTGTTGGTTGGTGGCAAACTGCAGAGAGAGGAGGAAGGTTTTGTGCAACACAGTATGAGGTTTTTATGGGTTATTCGGGGTACTTCCATACAAAATGTCATTTCCGTAAAGCTTAATGAAAGCATCCATATATTCAGTATTGTGTTTGTGAACAAACCCTAAAATATCTATTTCAGCAGAAAATATCTTTTTAATGAATGCACAGTTGATGTGATAGTGAAATGGCTGGGTGAATGTACACATTAACAGTTAAAATTAGAGCAAAATTGAGCTATTTTTCCACAAGATGAAATCTGATTGTATTTGTTTTCCTCGTTTCCTCGCTTTGTTTTATTTATTCCATTTCAACCGGATGCGCATACATAATATTCATGCCTTTATACATACATATATTCCATACTAGTGTACTTATCAAACTTTCAACCGAATCCCACATGATACAATTATGTATACCCTGTCCTCGAACCTAGAATTTCCATACCACCATATTATAATTTCACAAATGGAATGAAATAAATTAGATGTGCCTCATCAAGCCTAGTGCCTAGATTTCTGGAAATCCTCAATCAGCTCAGGAAAAGCTGTATTTACTAACGCACACATGTCACATTGGTTATTACAGTAAAAGCACTCATTTGTAAATTGGTTCAGGCTTCTCCTTCTGTCTATACACCTTACTACATCAAATCCAATCCTACCATGTGTGTTGTTGTATGTGTCTGCAAAATACTTAATATGTATTTGCCTATCTACATTGCATTGCGTCATCATTACAATTGTACACTCAATGAAATGTAATTCTTCCAAAGCTGAAGATTAACTAGTTCGTAGACTACGGATGTAGAGAAAATAAAAATATGTTGCTTGAAGCGACCCGGATGTACTTTTTGGATGATGATAAAAACAGAAAAAGGGACATCCATATCAGGAATTCCACAGAAAAAAACAAGCCACCAAACTAACATGATCTCATCATCTTACTCGTTTTTGTCCATATCAACATCGTCATCTCTCCCTCGCACAGTCGCCCTGTCGTAAAAAAAACCACAAATGGTCTAAAACCCCTAAAAGAGGAAAAGAGAGTGAAAGTTGTCCTTTGTTTCGTTAAGTTTATGCGAATGTTTCGCGTAGTGATCTGTGTCAGAATCCTTGTTTGGGGTTGGGAAAAGTGGCAATATTATAAATTCAAGCTAACTGGCAACATGGATTTGGCTGGATTTTGTGGGGCATATCTCAATCTTTGGCTACCTTCATTCGTTCACTGAAATTGTAGTACTGAGTACTGAAACTACATCACTTTCACTTTTCAACATCCTGTTTGTGGTGGTGGAATAAAGGGAAAAGTTTTTAGTTTAAAAACAAAAAAGGCATTTGACATTCATTTTCGAGGTTTTTTTTTATTGCAAATGGGATTTTTTTGGTCTGGATGTGTTGGTTTGGTAGGGTGGCATTTTATGCATTGTGCAATGGGTATACATAGACATGAGATGATGACATGGTTGAACAAGAAGTACTTTTGTAGCTGTTTTTCACTTACCATGTTTCATCATCGTCATGAATATAAATATTCATTTCTTCTAAACTGTAAATGTTGATATTCTTTTTCATGATCACTTTTATTTTCAATTTCGGCTTTTTGGGTAAACGCAAACATATATTATTTTCGATACTAAAAAAATGTTTAACAAACAGCCAAGTTTTGGGAGAGTGGTAAAAGTAATCATCCCTTGTGTTTTGGTTAGGGACAGAATTTTGCATATATTCATTGTAAAGTTAAAGCAGAAAGTTAAAACTGGAATGGCATGAAAGTGCAAAGCAAATTGGGAAACAAAGAGGGGAAATTAGAATTCGTTGAAATGGAACATGGAATGCGATAAAAAACGGAACATAAATACTAGTTGCATTTTTAAATTTTTACGAAAAAGTAGATTAAAAATAATTACTTCCCCTTTAAAGGCATTCCAGAATTTTACATGGGTGCCATAAAATAACATAAAATTATACAATCCGGAAATAAAATTAATGAAGCCAACGACCGAAATGTACAAGACACTTGCCAGTTTTCAATGGACAGGCTTTTGATTATACAAAGCTCAACCAGCTTTGTATAAAAATATCCACACTTTTTTGTTCAAAAGTACAAGTTTTTTGTCTGGTTAAGTACCGATACCACACACACCATATGAATAGGAGCTTTTTCAAGGCTTTCTATCTTTTCACAAGTTTCCTCTTAAATAACGAAAAAAAGAGCTAGAAAAAAGTAATAAAAAGACAATCTGCTGAGTTAGTGGGGAAGGAAGCAAAAAAAACTTTTCTTTGTTTACAAACAAGACAGACTTTTAGGGAGAAAATGAGAAAAAAGAAAGAAGTTTAGGGGAACCACTACTAAAACCCGAAAAAGTTGTCGTTTGTTAGCCTTCTATTTGCAGCTGCTCTTTCTTTTTACAACTGCAGGGAACACACATTATACTCCCATTTTCTGGAGACTGCATCATCATCAACATCACCGTCATCTTATTCTACTTGTTAAGAAAGTAAGTAAGAATACTCTTATTTCCGTACTTGCACCTTACTAGACGCATGTGTTTCCACTTGGCTGTGAAAGGTGTATGGTGGAGGTGGTTGCATTGCAATTTTTGAAAGAAGAAAACATCTTTTGCAACACACACTTAATTACTCATATTCTAACTCGTAGTCATAATGTTGCGTAGAAGAAAGTTAAATGCAAGTCGTTTGGAGTAAGTCCACATTTTTTACAGGTAGAAATAAATATTATTCATTTCAGTAGACTAAACGCCCAGCAACTGCTATCGTGAGGTGAGTGGCCGCGACGTGATATGCTAAAGTTTAGCGATAATAATACTTTGATTAAGCCTTTTAACGCCAATATAAATAAGCAGGTAATGAAGTTGTGGCCGTAAAAGTTGCGAAAGATCAAAAGAAACCAGAAAATTAAATTCAACTCCAAAAAAATTTGTACGCCATATTATTACGCTAATTACTAATTACAACTAATTACGCTGGCGTTATTTTCAACAAGCTGAAAAATTAAAGCAATAGCCAATAAATATAAAAGTAGACGAGTTTTTGTTGGTGTTTTAACAGCATTACTCATTGCAGCCAAAACAAATTATCCGGTATTTAGAGCATTGGAATTCGGAATTTACCAATTTGTGCTTGTAAAATGTTCTTGTGATAGCCAAGCCCTCATTTATGAACCCATTACGTTTTTTCTCGTTTTCTACTCTATTTCCCATATTTTACAAAAAGACATAAAATAAGCTGGAGGATAATCGTTTATTGCTGAAGCAAAACCAAAATCAAAACTAATAAAAATAAAAATATAAGTAATTAAAATTGTGGACTAAGTAGATTCAACACGATCTTACATACATATCATCATCTCTCAGCTAAACAATCAACCATATTGGAACCCAATCGCTCGTTTGGTAGAAAACGAAAGAATTTGGAACTAAAGGATGCTTGAAAATAATGGAGACAAATTTGAAGTTTCGTTTTAAAATAAGTGATAGTATCTAATGGCCAAAAG
>JAQFZG010000159.1:0-45401 GCA_034695465.1 Entomobrya nicoleti
CGACAATTATACTCTTAGTTCAACAAATTCGTCCGACAAATATAACTAATTTAAGTCGTCTTTGAATTACTAAATTTTTCGCAAACATAAATAAATACGTTTTATATTTAAGTGCAATTATTTATAAAACACTACAGTCTAATAGTCTTATCAGCAAACAGTGCCGATCGAAAGTTAGCCAATAATAATTCACGTCGTGTTTCCACAAAAAAGATAGACGGAAAACTCAATTTGCACTAATAGTAACGTAAATATATATTAAGCTTATTTTGTGTTGAGGATAGATACGTTTTGAAGTTCGAAGTACTTGCAAAGTAATCTTGCAGTTTGGATTAGTAATCTACGATTGATATTAGGACAAATGATACAAAACATGTCCAAATAATTTGTATTTAGTTATGTTTGCAAAGAAAATATGAAAACGTATCAACATGGAAGTAATTTTAGTATCATGTCAGAAAGATAAGTTGTTTTATTTTAATCTGTTTACTTATTTGAACCTATATATTGCACATTATCATTATGATTTAGGTTGGATTACTTTACACTCATTTAACAAACAACTAAATCTTAATTTATACTTCGAAAATCGGGACATTATCTCAAAATTACATTTGCCTAATCAATATGCTTGAGTGGCGCAAGATTTGTAAGTTAAATGGGGCATTTTTCTTTGAAATAATATTTTTTTGCTATATTACCGGCTTACGTCATTCTTACATAAACATATGTAGATTTTGTCCAAATATCCCTATTGCAGCACTTGAAAATTATAAAATGCTAACTAAACCCATTATACTATAAATCAATCGCCCAAACATCTTTCAAAATTTCATCAATTTTGATGCATTAATTTGAATTCAGGAATATTGCTGCAACGTTTTTTTTTTCAACGAAAATCATACGTAGCGCAAAATTACCTTTAAAATTAATATGTAAAACGATTCATCTAAAAAAACCAATCTCTATATTGAATTCAGTCGTTTACGAACAACATCAATTTAATTTCGAAAGCATTTTTATCGTTATCGATTCTCCAAGTCATGTTTTCATAAAGCAATTTTTGGTCAACTACTGACCTTGAAATTTCTTTTTCCATTTTAAAACTCCCAATAAAATCACATTTTACTATGTAGGTGGAGACGTTCAATATAATTATAGTAGGAAATTAAGTACTGTGTTCTTTTTCTCAATCACACGAACAATCTCATATTTGTAGGTTACTCAGAATCGTTCTATCATGTAATTGAAGGCTTAGAACCCATACAAGTTTAAATGTTCTTAATAACTACTTGAGTTACAGAACACCATAGTAATTTATCGTGAAGGACAGATTGCATGAAATTTTGATTTATCAGCGGTAAAATTCAACAAAAGTTTAATCAAGTTTATTCAGCTTTTTAATTTATTTCTACAGTAAGAAAAAACTAAAACGCTTAAGTTTAAATTTTTGATGAAGTTTAAAATTGGTAGGCGTACATACTCATAATTGTATCTTTTGGTTGAACTGTTGTCTATTGAACTCAACCTTGAACCTCTCCTATGAACTGACTCAGAAACCACTTTATTCACAGTTAAGATTCTTTGAAGTTATAACTTTTTGGAGTAAAGAATCTTTTCTAATTTCTAAATACGATAAAAGCAGTAAACGACATTGAAACAGAATTAGAGCGCTATTAGTTAATGTATGAAATGGATTTAGTCAATCGAATCATGAAGGGACCTTTCTTTGGAAACCAAGCTTATAATTCACCTGTTATTTATTTCAAAGAGCTTTACCAGCCCCGCTACGATAGACGCATAAAATGTCAAAGAAAACCCAATAATGTCAATACTCCAAATAAAATAAAAGATTCTTCATTTACCGAGTATCCATGGGAATATTGGTTCAACCGGCAGTTAAAAAGTGCCTCAATTTTAAATATTTTACCAGTTTATCGTGAACCCGAAATAACTTGCCATACTGTCATTCGTCCAGTGTCCGGAGTTCGTCTAATCTTTTATACGCTTTCATTGTTCCTATACATATTAGATATCGTATATATGACTTTAGCTTCGAGACATGTTACCATGAAAAATACTTCAGATAAAGAATACATCGATTTCTACCTCCACTTCATTACCCGCTTTGTAGCTGGGATAATATTAGTACTTGTTTTGCTAAATCGCAGCGAAATTTGTAACTTTTGGAATTTTTTCAATTTTAATCGGCGTCCAATCTGTGATAACAATGTACCAATGGACCACATCGAATTAAGCTTTCATAAATACTACTCCTTCGCTGTTGTTTTAATCCACTTTCAACCATTTTTGCCTTTAGCTCTTCATTTACAAAGTCGTTACAGTAGTCGCTATTGGCCTGCCCATTTTCTATCGAGGGATTGGTACGATTTCCTACCAGTCAAGATATTGTACGCTTTAAACGACCTCTATTTTTCATACATGGCAGTATTTGGATCAATATTTTGCATTTGTATGTTTTTGGCTTATGTTACCTTCGTCAATTCTTCCTTAAGCTATGCAATAAAACACGAAAATATTGGCTATCGAAAATCCCTGCTATATTACCGAGGTCATCAAATATTTAACAACATTACAAATCAGTGCTTAGCCCCAGCAATTAATCCAGTTTTAATTGGAGGGGGTTTGCTCGTCGATATAATTATAATTGCTTCAGTTTTTAAGAGCCTAACGCTCTTGTCACCTGCTTTATTAACTAATGCGGTATTGGGCACAGTACTGATATTGATAGGAACCAAGTATTGGTTCGATACTGCGGAAAGGCTTAGAAAAGTTTCTAAACTGTATGTTGTAAAAATGATTAGTGGTAAACGAAAAGTTGGGGGAATCTACTCCGCAGAAAAATACCACGCAGGGAAAAGCTGTAAAGAGTTAAGAATGTACACTACAAGTGGATCGTATGTTAAGGAACATTCTTTTTCGTTTTATATGGGTGTGATGCGGGATCAAACTTTTAATTTTTTGCTGACAACAATGAAATTCTGATGTAATCGTATTTCTAGCGCACTGTGGGTATACTATGAAAACTTAATTAATGATCGTCCTGCATTTATGGTCGAATGGAATTTTAACTGGAATTTAAACGTAAAATTTAAAGTCAAATGTTTCTTTTATTTAATATTTTTAATCTACCTTTCGTTGAATGACCAGCACTTGATGGAAATGTTTCACTTTGGTTAATAATATGGTTCTATAAATGAAGCTAACTCAGGCAATTTGCATATTTAATTCAAAAAAGTTAATAGTAATTTTTAAGACGAGAAATTGTCGTAAAGTTTGCCAAAAGTTTATAATGGTGATTTTTATTATACGGTTAAATCAATAAATTGACTAAAGTTTATGCCTAAGTTATACAATTTTTAAACATGGAGTACTAAATGAGTGCTTGAATTTTCGATTTTAAGTTTTATACGTTTGACATACCTTAATGCAAATTTTTATGCTGACCAGAACTTAAATATAATCAATATCGTTAACCCACTTTACTTTCATATTAAATCCAAGCAATATATTTTAAACTAAAAGGATTTACGGAGTGATTAGCAAAACTGAATTTGTTAAATTAGTCATCAAAACACTTAAATAGTTAATAGGTGTTTCCTTGCTTAAGATAAATTGTTCACCAAATCTTATCGGTAGCATACGTTGGCTACTCCACCAAAGAAAACAATACCTGTTCTTATTGTATCTATCAAACGTATGATTTATCGCCGTCTTGTATTTGATAAATTTCTGACTAGCATCACAAATTTCCACACCCCGGGGCAATAGAATAATCACCGTTGCAGTAGTAAAAAATGCTACCACGCCACAAGCAAATGTCATATAAATAGGCAACTGTTTCCTACACTTTAGCACAGTCCACCACATCGTAACAATTAAAACCTGGGCGCATATCATAAGCAACATTAAAACATGACGTATGAAATAGTCACATGTTTTCATAACAATCCGTAGCTGTATGTATCGCTGATATGCAAAACGTTCCGAAATGTTTGAATGAACTATAACTTGCCGAAGGCAGTTTACAATAGTGAATACAATGGTAATGCAAAGAAATATTAGAGTAGAAATAAACCTTGCAAATTCGAAAACACAAATAAAACCGAGAAATAGTCTGATTAGAGGAAATAATAAAATAAGAGTAAGGCTTCGGTTATAGCGTGATGGGATTAAAAGTTCGAAAACGTAAAAGAAAGGATCCAATTCTGATATAATCCCGACAATTGGAAATATTACAATGACTGCAATATATGATAGGTTGGTTAAAAGCAAAAATAGTCCTATCCAGTCCTTGGATTTTTGTTTTTCGACTTTGTAATCTAAAATTTATGCATAAAAGTTAACCTTTAAATTGGACTGATTTATATATTTAAATGTATCAACTTACAAAATTGTTCTATGGCAAATAATTGATTTGTCAGGACTTCAACTTCTGTTGCTCCACAGTATGTTAGATACGTCCCTAATTCAAGAACCGCACAAGATCCCAAGCAAACACAAAATATTAATTCGATAACATTCACTTTGGCAGCTGGTTGAAAAAGTTTGAGGAACGGAATAAAGACACAAGATCCCAGGCCAAATATACCAGTGATAATTATAACAGCTATAAGAAACGGCACATATTTTAGTTTCAAAACCTTGTCAACTTTTACAAAGATTTTGTCCTTTGCGACAACAATTCTTATAGGATAACTGTATAAGTTTTGAAATATGCGCCCGTGGAATTCAGAAGCCTTAGCTACAAATGGAGTGACAATTTTATTCTTATTTGAAGTCATTTTTATTTCCCAAGAAATGCTTAAGCTTCCAAAGTTGGATTTAATTTGATAAGAGTTTAACTTTTCATCGGGAAAAATATAACTACTAAATTATTTAAAAACTAGGAAAATATTTCTTTGATAAAATCAATTATTGATTTTCTTGCGTAATTTTTCTGACGTTATGTCTTCTCTTTACTCAGCTTTTAGTTTATTGTACGGCATATCTGAACTTGTATTTTATAACGATTGCTAACAGAGAACTAAAGCGCGATTAAAAAAATTATCCATTATATTTAATTTTTGCAGATTAAACTTGCCATTTAAAACAAAGACTATATGCACACCGTTGTTCCAGACCAAACTAGTATTTTTTGAACAGATGAATAACTTCTATATCTACAAATAATGGCAATCAATGTCAAGTGACCTAAGCAGTCATTTTTTTAAACGTTCTATCTATTCATCAATTTTGTCGTTTAAAAAATATCATTGAAATGACAAATTTATTTAAACCCCAAATTAACGAATTAGCTTGTTTTGCAACTTGTTCAAATTTCAGAAATTGATTTAATGCACTGAAGGTAAAGCTTATACCATCTCAGATAGTTTTTGAGTTAAGCAGCATTTTTTTAAAATTTATTTTAAAGTTATTTTCTACATAAAGTTCTTAAATTTGATCGTTGTAACGTCAGTTTTGGCCAGTTTTTTAATATTCAACATAAAAGGATATTAAAACAAAATGGTTTAAATTGGGAAAATTGCAACAATTTTTTTGTGATTACATTTTAATTGTATCATACAAAGTGCTCGTGACCAAAATATTACTTTGCAATACAAACGTTTACCTCAACCTTTTATCTTTATATATATGTGAATTGCCCTATTGAAAGTTAATTCGTCATTGAATACGATTAGATAATCTATTTCACTAACATTATATAAGTTTACAGTTATTCTGAAGTACAAATCATGAATAAGCGACAAGAGAGATTTTTTAAAATTTCAGCAGTGTCAAAAACTATACACACTTATTACGTTCACCAGTTCAGGAGTCATTGAAATATTATAAAAAAAATTATCGACACCCAAGTGCCTTTCCCAAAATATACATGGAGCGTCATTGAACGTAATGTAATCTTGCATAAATGTATTCCTGACTACGCGATTTATAATGCATTCCATAAACACGCAATATAAATCCCATGGCCTGGAAAAATAATTGGTATGCCTAACAGCAAATAAAGAACCCTTTTAGATTTCTACGTTTATTACTAGGCTAGCATATTGGTGTATCTTTTCAACGTCCTTGTAAATAAAAATGCACACAAAATGAAATCAGCATGGTACATTAAAGCCAAAGGTCAATGGCAGTGCAATACAATCTGAAAATATCGAATAAATTTTGACAGTAAAACATATACTATTCATTTATTCTCGGTTGTAAACAAAGCGCAGTAAATCAAAATCAAGTTATTTACATGCTTACCACTTTTCGTATAGCTTTTAAGCCTTGTCTGCTGTTATACATTAAGATAAACATGACACAAGAATCGAAAACTGATACGTTGAAATGATGCTCATCTATTCATTAGTTGGTACATTGTACTCACGATAACCAGATTTAGGATTTTACCGAAGCGAATGCCAATTCAACCAAATCATCCCAAGGTATCATATCACATAAATGATAAAATAATGAAAACTCATTGAAACTTTAATTACAGTTATTAAACCAAACTCGCCGAGGATTTTTATTAAAGTTACACTGACTTCACTGCGGTATATAATTTTCGTATGAGTTTTGTCACTGGACTAGTATGTGGGTAAATAATCGAATCACGTTTGGATTCACTGAAAGTCTAAAGTGTACGTTCTGGTTTTTTTATCAAGGTTATTACTATCACATAACGTAATACAAACAAAAACACTTCAAAAGAACATTGGCTTTTACATACGAGCGTAAACGCTGCCATATGAAATTTATTTTGCCTAAAAAATCATTCAGTTGCTTGACTTCATTTAAGCAACATTACAATACAAGTGGATTCAAATTACATTTATTCCAAATCGATTAAATTCTAAATACAAACATGTCAACTGTTTCCCAATTTCTCCCTGAGGTGTTCACTGATTTAGAAAAGGAGCGTTTGATCGAATTTCGAGAAAAATGTGAGGACCTTGACGGTTTATCCGCAGAGCAAAAAGAAGACGCCCAACTTATCCGATGGCTGAGAGCAAGAAACCTTGACATTGAAAAAGCATACAAAATGCTTGACCTTTCATTAAAATGGCGAAAAGAAAACCAAGTTGATGGAATTTTGGAACGGGAAACATTTCCACAACATTACAAGGAATCTATTCCATTTGCAGTTTTGGGAGTGGACAAAAACGGCTATCCGATTATTCTAAGTCCGATGGGTCGCCATGATATTCGTGCCCTTGTGGAGAAGTATGGCGTGGACGAATGCTTCAAGTTTCATTTGATGACCTTGGAAACATTTATGGCAGAGTTTAGGAAATTCAGCAAGAAACAAGGACGACCTGTGACGAAATGCGTACAAATCGGAGACTTTGCGGGATACGGTATTCGACAGCTAACCAGCAAGCTTTGTAGAGACTTCATGATTCGTGCTAATAAATCAATGGAACCAAACTACCCAGATATTTTGCAATATATGGTGATCATCAATGCACCAAAAGTATTCAGCATATTGTTTAATTTGGTGAAACAATTTATTTCAAAGGAGACCCTTGACAAGGTTGACATTTACGGACCGGAACCCGAAAAATGGAAGAAGGTTATTGCTGAAAAGTTTCCATTGGAATTGGTTCCTCCGCATTGGGGCGGTACAAGGCAGGGATCAGATGAGTACTGCTCTCAAGATGATATTTGGTATCATGGACCAGTACCTATTTCCTTTTTTACTGGAAGCACAACTAACCCAGATGACGAAAACATGACAAAGGTGAATATAAGCGCACGTGGAACTCACAAAATTACTTTGGACGTGACCAAACCGAATAGTTCGATTGTCTGGCGATTTCGATCTGACAGTCATGATATTGGTTTCAAACTCATTTATGGGAAAGATGACAAGGAACAAGTACTCCTGTCATTTAACCGGGTACAATCCCAGAGGCAGCGACAGGAAGGTAGTCAAGTTTGCGAGGAGTTGGGAACATACCACTTTGTTTTTGATAATACATATAGTAGATACAGGACTAAAACTGTATATTGTAATGTTTCCGTAATGGAACCAGTTGAGAATGGGAAAATATAATGTATATACATATTGGGCTGTTCTATTTATTACAAACATTTATTAAATTGTCATATTTGCCGTAATACTAATAAAATTGTAGCGCAATATTAAAAAATAAATATTGTTATATTTTTGTTCCACTAAAATTTACCTTTCGTAAGTAAATATATCAAACTGTTTGTAGCATGGTTAGTATTTATTTCAGAGTCCAAAAAATAAAGTAGAGATATCGGTGATATTTTAACTAAATCGTTTGTGTTATCAGATCATTCGTGAAAAAATTTATTGAAATGATAATTATACATAGGATGCAATCACTACAAATTGCTGATTTCATATACAATGCATCCATGTGAGCATTTGTATGTCGTATTTATCAGTTTATGAAAAATATAATTAACATCTCATATCTGACATCGAACCAAATGTTCTTTATCAAAGTTTAAAAGTTTCGTCTGAAAAAATTGATTGAGGTCATTAACCATATGACTGAATAAAAAGCACTTCAAAATATTAATGGGGCGTATAATAGTCTGAATAAGACAAATGAATTTACTTGAATCCTGTAATGTAAATCAGCCGGGGTCGGTGAATTGGGAGAGGTATAATGCGATTGGCATTGATAAAGTTAATGATAAAATACGAAAGCAAAGCATCTAACGAAAGTGGTATATGTAAAAACGATCCTAACGCTACAGCGCAAAGAAACTTTCTAAGAATTGCGTTCGCTCGTCCAATTTCATATTTTTAGCGATGTAAAATGGATAACATGTTATTAAGCAAACTGTGCAAAAGATAAGCATTTAAAATTAGCACTGTTAGTACAAAATATTTAAACCCAATAGCCGTTTTTCATTCTCAAGGTGAGTAGTAAATCTAACTTGCTAGACGTTTTCCTAAATATTATGGTTTTTACACTGCGGTGATTGTGCGATTGAGTGTTATACCACATGTGAATTTTGAAATTTGTTTAATTTATTCCTGATTTATGATTTATTGATTAAAATTTGCCTAAAAATTATTTTGATTTTTTATGTAAATTTATTTTACAAGCATTTTAAACTACACTTAACAATATTTAGAAATTAGTTTTAATTAAACGTAAATGTTAAGCCACGTTTATTGGGTGGTTATTAAGCCCATGTTATTTAACTAGTTGTCATAGAGTTTTGCGTTGGGGTTTAGTAACTGCTTTTTAACTCGGTGATTGTATTACATTGAGACTTTGCATGGGTTCAGCAATTCATTTTTTATTAAGTATTACAGTGCTTAGCATCAGAATTACTGAAACTATTCCCTTAATATTATATATTAATATTGCAGCATTTTTACACAACAATAAGTTTGACTTATTTATCTTAAATTAATCAGAAACTTTTCTTTTTTCCGATATACAGACAACGAGGATCATAAACGGATCTTTTTGTTAATTTTATAACTAAACATATTGTGCAAAGCAACTAGTGTTACATTTTTTCAGCATGATTTCTATTTCCACAATACTTAATTCCAGATAAACACTTTAATGTTGTAAAAGCATCAAACCCACAGTTTGATTAATCACAAAATCCTGAAAATTTAAAGGTGTCAAACGATCCAAGAAATTTGACCCTCCAAAATATATCCTCAAAGCTGGACAAGACTTGATCCATCTTTTAAACCATTTATTCCTCTTCAAATCATGATTTCTATTGATCTGTTTTTGAACCCCGTTCGACACATTGTACACATCCGCAAGTATTCCAAATACAAACATGATCATAAAGAAACAAACTATAGCACACCAAGCGTACAACAAATTGTACCATATTGACGCACCAGTATTCTTCCCAGAAATCAGAGAAATAGTATTGTAGAGACAAATCGTTTGCAGTACAATCAAGGAAGGTATAGCACAACCGATTTGAAACTGAGAATGACTCAAACGATATTTAATCGACATAACCTGAAGTTGCCTGCGAAATAGTGTGAGTTGCTTTATACCCTTGGTATCATTTTTATCAGTATGTAATAGCTTTCTATAGTTTAGGATCAAAAACACATTATTGTTTTTTACAAGATTATGAAAATTTCTAAAAATCTTTTTTTAAACTTACTTTCCAAACTCTGCAACATAAACCCGGAAACAGTCCCCTTCCATAACATATTCCAGTGCTATTTCAAAACAGCATCCGACAAGCAACATACTCCAATTAAAGTATGAAAACAGGGATATTCCAACCTTTGTCCAAATTTCAATTGAATTCCAACTTGGTTTGAGATAATATCCTATTTTTTCATCTTGACATTGACTGCTCATCCAGTATCCAACATACATGGGTAAACAGGGATTTCGTAGTATGTCCAAATGATATACAATTGGCATTGCGATTCCAGTACTGGTCAAGACATAAATCATGCATCGGAGAAAGAACTCTGATGTTTTTGACTTGCGTGCATTCCCATTATCCCTCAAAAAATTGCGCTCAAACTTAATAAAGCTGTTACAGAGTTGCACTACGCCAACCCTCTGCTTGTAATTTACCAGATGAGATGAAACGTTGAGTGATCCACATGCAAGGAACATTACACTGTGTGTAATGACCATTAGTGGTGCTCTTTTGAATACTCTCACAACTTGTATTATTGCCATGAACAAATACAGAGACGCTATCAACAGCCGAAATCGGAATACTTTTAGTTTCCATTGACATTTCATTTCCAGTTGATTTTTCGTCTCGTTCCACTCAAATGGCAGGGCACCACACCAGTCGCTATACTGTAAATTACGTTTAATGTCTTTAAGAAGACCACCTTGTCCAAATAGTACCATGGCTAATTTGAAATTGGTAAAGTAAAGGAAAGAGACTGATTGAAGCGTCTTAACAGGGCAACTATAAAGTAGAAACTATTTAGTGATTACGGAAAGGTTCCGTTTTATCGAGTTTATTATCACTGGCTGCTATCTAATTTTATATAACTTCGCTTCGGTTTTTTACTAAACGTATGTCTGGGTAGAAGATTTGAGTTTTAGTATCTATTTTCAGCTTATATCAAACCATAGGCTTAATTCGCTTATCTAATTAATCTTAATACGCTTAATACAATTTTCTGGTTTTGTGTATAAGTAATGCTCCTGGTACTTTAAAATATGTGACATACATTTAGACGAAATATAGCAATCGATACGATCGCTGAATAATAAAAAGGCTTGCCCCGTTCTAACTCATAAACGGTGGAAATATAACAAGGGGATAAACTTTAATAAATAATTTTGAATATTGAATCATAACCACTTTTATTACTTTTAGTTAGACTTGTCTAAAAAATTGGTTTATATAACGTACATATATAAATAAAGAGTTGATTATGTGTTTCCCAAAATGTGTTAGCAAATCAAAATATCAATTGCTTTCGTTGAATTATAAATAGATAAGATCTTTTTGTTTGTTGGTTTGCTATCTTGGCCTATTCGTATTTGTTTGCCGTTTTCACTAAACCAGATAGCATATAGTGCTTTCGGGATACTGGTACCAACGTTGAATTATGCGAGCTGTAATTTTTTATCAGGACATTAGTAAAAAATGAGTTTTTGTAACTTACTAACTATTGCGTTTAAATAATGATGAACGATGTTGATCACAATATGTTAGTTTATCATTATGAAAACGGAAACACGCGAAGTTCATTAATGTCTAAAAAGAACAAAATGTTAAATGTAGTCCACGTGCAAAAAGGACGCAACTGAAGTTAAGTGATTATTCTTACAAAAGTGGAAATATGTCGAATATTTTTTACCGGGAATTATCTCCTTTGTTGAAATTGTAATCATTTTTTTTTTAAATCTACGTAGTTATGCTTCGAATACAATTATTGTAGTCCAACTGGGAAGTCCAGGTCCAGTTTTACGAAAAAAAATCGATATGGCTATCATACATTCAAGCTTTGGTAGTATATAACTAACGATAAGTAAAATATGTTGAGATTATTTACTTAAATTCCTATCTTTGGTTTTTAGTCCTGGAATTTAGTCAGTCGGTCATTAGATTGTTCTAAACGATAAGGATTTTAGTGCGGTCTAAAAGCTTAGTTAGTAATCTCTTAATTGTTTGCTTATGTACAAGAATACGTGTCATAGTATACTCCAGCAACATTTCCGTAAACTGGCTTCCAGACCTGTTTCCAAGTAATTCAGATAAATTATTTATAATTAGCCCATTTAAAAAAAACTGATGAAATTAGACTAAGAATTTGATATACCACTTTTTATTAGCATTGATATATGTGCTCCACACTGTCATGGCATTCCCCATTTCAATTATTTCGGACAAATTAAATATTTAGATATGTTGTAGCAACTGTCGCTTTGCTATATACTCGAATGAACATAAAACACTTTGGTTGAATATGGGCAAAGCTATACCGGAAACTGCCACGGTTTTCATTATAAGCTTGGTAATTTTACTTCCCTTAGTACTCGACTTCCCGCCTTGTTCTAAAAAAAATATAATTTATTTAATTTAAAAATTTGAAGGGAAATTATTGTTTTAATTCTGGATACTTACCATTTCTTTTCTTTTCAAACGAAATCAGTCCGTTTAAATTAAAAAGGAAACAATCAAATCTGCCTTTGAACAAAATATATGATGAGTGTAAAGGTGCACTACCAAAGTCATTGAAACTAAAATTCACATATGAAATGGCAATTAATATAACTTGCTGAATGTATACGTAATTTATGTTTATAGCATACCGTGTTATGATATATTTATCAGTTTCTGAAAACTACAATGATTATCCAAACCTGACAGCCATCCAAATGTTGCTTATCAGAATTTCGTCTGAAAGTTTGATACAGGTTACTAACCATTCCATTGAATAACAGAACACTTTAAATATAACTGGAACCTGAGCATTTATATATGTCTACAGACATAAAACGTTGCTCCAGTTGTGAAGGCTAGGGTGGGTGCTCTTATTTATTGCTACGCAACCAATGGCCGTGTAACATATACATTAAAAACATGATATTAAAATTATAAACCTTGCTATGTGATCGGTGATATAAGTAAATAAGAGAAGTATATAATTGTAGTGTGATTTAAACGGCGTCTCCGTCAATAAACAATTTACATTAATGACCCGTAATCAAATACAATCAAAGCGTTTGAAAATTGTTGTAAATTATATTAAATATTGATACTTTTTTAAACAGCTAACTCAATAAATTGGGCAAAACTAATAAAATATTTAATACAGTATACTCTACTACTTTTAAACATTAGCCCATTTGGAACAGTGCTGGTATTTTAAACATTATACTTAAAAAACTCCTACGTTATTATCAGTATATCGACAAGTATCTTAAAATTTGTTACAATTCTAAGCGAATTACGAAGTATTTCGTGCTTTATGTATTTATAAGCAATATCGAATTTGTCAAATCAGTCATCAAAACACTTAAATAGTTAATTGGCGTTTCCTTGCTTAAGGTAAACTGTACACCAAATCGAATTGGTAGCATTCGTTGGGCCCTCCACCAAAGATAGCAATACCTTTTCTTATTATATCTATCAAACGTATGATTAATCGCCTTTTTATACTCGATAAATTTCTGACTAGCATCACAAATTTCCACACCACGGGGCAATAAAATCATGACCGTTACAGTAGTAAATATTGCTACGACACAACAAGCAAAAGTAAAATATACAGGTAATCCTTGCCAGCACTTAAGCACAGTCCACCACATAGTAATAATTAGAACTTGTGAACAAATCATAAGAAGCATTAAAACATGACGAATAAAATAGTCTCCAGTTTTCAAAATAATCCGTAGTTGAGAGTACAACTGAAGCGAACAAAATTCTCGATTGGCTGACTGTGCGATTAATTGCCTGAGACAAGTTACAATTGTAAACACAACAGTGATGCAAATAAAAATTAGATTAGAAATAAATCGCACAAATTCAAAAACGCAAATAAAACTGAGAATAAATCTTAAAAGAGGAACAGCCAAAATTACTGTTAGGCGGCGGTCATAGCGTGACGGCAGTATAAGTTCAAAAACGCTGTAGAATGGATCCAACTCTGATAGAGTTGCAACAATTGGAAAGACTCCAATGATTATAATATATACTAGGTTTAATGCCATCAGGAAGAGTCCTATCCAGTCTTTTGATCTTCTTTTGCGAACCTTAAAATCTAAAATGTTTTTAAAAAATATTTGAAAGGCATATAATAAGTTTTGTTATTTAAGTTTTTTAAATTTACTTACAGTTTTGCTCAATAGCAAAAATTTGATTGGCCAATATTTCAACTTCTGTTGCTCCACAGTATGTTAGGTACGTCCCTAGTTCCAGAACTGCACATGATCCAAAAAACACACAGAATATTAGTTCAATGGCATTGACTTTAGCAGCTGGTTGAAAAAGCTTGAAGAAGGGAATAAATAAACAAGATCCTAAACCTAATACGCCGGTGATAACTGTAAGAGTTATAAGAAGTGGCACATATTTGAAATGTAAAAACCTGTCAACTATTACAGAAATCTTGCCGTTTGTAACACAAATACTTAGAGGGTAAGCGTATAAGTTTTGAAATATGCGGGCGTGAAATTCGGAAGCTTGCGCTACAAAAGGACTCGCGATTTTATTTGTGTTTGGAGTCATTATTGCTTAGTGAACAATATTTCTGAAATGTTTTCACTTCTAATGCAAGACATGAATTGACAAAGCATTAGTTTTTCGGGTATGCTGTTTGGAGTAAAAGTAAAAAAGTTCAAAAAACTGGCCAGATAATAAGAGAATGTAAGCTAAATGTGGACTAAAACTAATATTTTAAAGCTAGACTAAGCAAACTATTTTCATATAAATAGGTTAATTTTTTTGGATTTAACTTTTTCAAATTTGAAACCACGCGTAAACTTAATTGTTTTCCAAATCGACAAAAATAACGAATTGAATTTTTTTATTACAATGGTTGTATACCTAATGGTTTTCATAAATGGATATGTTGCAGTATCACTATTTTATTTAAAAAAACCAATTACACGATTAATTGTTTTTTTGATTACCCAAATAAGTGAAACTGGAACTTTCTTCAAATACAGGACGAAAACGGTCTTTCCTATTTTAATAGTTAATTTTTATGATATCTGATAATCTATTCAGTTCAATTTCCTAAACCCTTTCAAGTCATTATATTGTTTTTAAACGTTCAGGTTGCAGAACCGTCAGTTTAGAAGATATGCATACTTGGACTGCTCTCCAAATTCAAAAATTCCGCAAATTTTAAATAACCACAACATATTTTTTGTCGTTTCGGTCTAATTGCATTGGTGTGATGAACAATCTAGGTATAGCTTAACCATTGTTTTTATCTTGACCAGCTTATTACAATAGGAGACGTGTATATGATAAGTAACTAAAAAAATCAGATTTAAAGTTTACTCTCATATCATGATATGGCACTACTACTATAAGCCAATGATTCCTATCACGGTGCCCCATATGAATACGTTTACGATTACAAGCGCAATATTTTGATAAATAATGCAAAGGTCTAAAAAATAGGCTAACTTTGGTTTCATTTCTTTATTAAAAGTGCTTGCAAACAAAAATTACAGTTGATCATCATTAAAAAATACTTTATACTTTGTGGACTAATGTTCTATACTAAGTTGAATTAACAATTTAATAAATGTTTTAGTATGTCGCAATTAAATTGAAAGCCAGCGGACTCACCAGGGCTTAAATAATTTAGAACCTTGCAAAATATTTGCATACGCAATACACGATTTTTATTTTGCAGTCGTTTGACCATTATTTTTAATTAAATTATTTTAATAAGACGAGTTTCCTTGACGTCACTACACACAACACAATTGACTTATCTGCAGCAAAATTCTTACTCATACCCAAAATTAAGTAAAACATATCGAATTCTTAAAGCTTTAAAAGCATTAAACTCACAGTTTGGTCTATAGCAAATTGTTCAATAGTCAACGGCGTCAGTGGTTCCACAAAATTTGTATCCCCAATATAAGCCTTCACAATCTGACAGGATTTCAGATATCTCAGAAACCATTTACTCGGTTGCCTTATCCCTTGCTTAAGTTTATTCTCCAAAACTTGCTTCGACGCCGTGTACACATTTGCCAAACTGGTAAACATGAATACAATTATAATGCCTGTATTCACTGCTGCCATGAAAAACATGAAAAACATGGATACTCTCAGTTTCGTACCAAAGTACATGACCGCATAAAGGCTTATTGAGTGTACAAAAAGTATCACCACAATCACAGAGGCAGTCATCCGTTTAGAATAAAGTCCCCGATATTCTGTGGCCAAAACCTGAATTTCTCTGTAAACCAAACAGGTGTGCCAGTACCTGGTCTTGTTGGGTGCCAACTGATTTTCAGCAATCAGTTTGCCAGCCAATTTGATGTATTTGTTCAAACAGTAGCTTTTGACGAGTAATGCTACAGTAATGTGAAAATAGCTTCCACTTAATAGGAAACTCCAGTTGAAATAGCTCACAGAAAGAACTAACAGTTTAGCCAGAATTTCTTCAACTGACCAAATTCCTGGAAATTCGGATCCAATTTGCCCTCTACATTGAGTCGTCACAATCCAGAAGCCTCCCAAATGGAAAGGTAGGCAAGGATTTCGGAGTAAATCCATGTGGTAGAATAAAGGCAAAGCTATACCGGAAATTGCCATGGTTTTCATTATGAGCTTGGTGAGTGTGCTTCCGTTAGCACTAGACTTCCAGCCTTGTTCTAAAAAATACAATAAAATATTTCAGGTAATTTTACAAAAATTCAATCAAATGAAAGGGTTTTTAAAAACAAATCTTGGGTACTTACCATTTCTTTTGTTTTCAAATAAAATCATTCCATTTAAAAAGGAAACAATCAAATCCGCCTTTGAACAAAATATCTTATGAGTATAAACGTGCATTACCAATGCAAAGAAGTTGAAAAGACAATGAAGTTTTACAAAAATCGTTGCAATTTTCCATGTATGACAAATTTGGAGGAAAATCAGAAAAGTAAATAAAGCGCCAATGTAAATTCTACCCTTGTAAATTGCAAGTTTTGTTTTGGACTTTAGCTGGAAACGATTTTCGGCTTTTTTCCATCGAAAGGGTATACAGCCTAAAATATCTGTAATTTTAAGTTCCTGGATAAGAGACTTTAGAAGATTTTCAGAGAGAAGCATTTTTAGACTTGTTGACAGATATGATTCTCAAAGCAAACTAAATTTGAAATATTTCCATTTGTTCCACAAATACATTATTGGTGTCAAGTCAAAAGTGGACGGTCTTATAAAAGCTTTTTTAAGTGGAACATAATAAATAATAAGTTGCGTTAAGTGTGTTTAAGACAATTTGGCAGTATAATACACTTATTTATCTCTAAATATTTCATAATTTTTACAGCATGACTATATTTCAAAAAGGTCTGGAAAGAACCATGACCACATAATATAAGGGAATAAACCTCGATATGGAAATTAAGTGTATTTTCTATCACGATGTAAAATATAAGAAACCCCGTAATTTTTTTCTCTAATGCGCTGTGAATTTTTAAACAAGTTATTACGACCGAGACGGAAAAATAAAAGGTTTTAGGTGTTTACCGGAGCACGCGTTGCTCATTCCTTATTCAGTTGCCTAGACAATTTAATACATTACATTATCATAGGTTGATATTATGGCTTGATTGGTAACATAATCAGTAAGGTTTGTCAGCAGGTCATCTGTGTCAAGTTATAAATTTCAAGTCAAATACTCCACAGCACGTGCGACTTGTAACTTTTTACTGACGTTATGGATCATTACGAGGAATGGAGTTACGGTGAATACACGGGTTAATGTCTCTTTAAATTATTAAGGCTATCTATAATTATATGTGTGCTTATTTTCTTAAATGGCTCTGTGAAGCATTAAAACAGAATTTAAGATTGGATACATTAATTATTAATTTGTCGTGAATGTAAGTTTGGCTAACTCAGGTTGAATTCAGTTGCTGGCTTTTGTTATAATAATTTAATGGCAAATTAGAATTAGAGAGAAACTTCTACTAGAACTACCCTTAAAAGTATTTAAGACTTAATATATCGTCAGAAAAAAAACTAAATGCGTTATGCGGATTAATATTTCAATCACCGAAATTAAAAACAATCAAAATTTGTTAGAAATACTTAGTTCCAATTGTAAATGAACGCGGCCTCAAAATATACGTTGTTTTCTTGAATATTTAGTAATTTCGGTCAAACTACCTACTACCTTAAATATGATGTTTGCGGTTTTTAAAAATGGCTACACATGACATGGGGATAATTGGCCGATTTTAGGAGGCTGTGAATACAAAAATATTATAAAAATGTGTCACAAAATTAGACGGCTACATCGGAGGATCAGTAGCAAAATGAGCAAGTAAATTTTAAAATATGATTTTTGACGATTTTAAACTTCAAAATTATATCGAAAGTTTTCCCCAAAGTGAGATTTTTAAAAACAAAAATTCACACAAATTTCCAATCATGCGGAACTCTAATAATTTGACCTTTCAAAATACCCTAGGAAAAATTCCTACTGTCTGGAAAAGTTTCTACATGATTTCAAAGTTTAGCATCGTCGAAAATCATGTTTTAGAGCTTACTAGCTCAATTTGTATTTACGCTACAATTATTACATTTATAAATAAATTAACTTTTCTGTAGCGTAATTACGCAGAGTATCCTCCAATGAGCTATACTTATATATTATAATATTTATATCTGCTATCTAGTTTCCTTTAAAATATTTATGCATCTTTATGGGGTTATCAAGATATGCATTTAATAAGAGATATTTTGAACAGCTTTTCTTTATGAAATGATTGCAAATAAATTGCATATTTTTTTTACACTGTGGACATAGATGGGCATGGTTTTCTTTACTAGGGGGACAATTTCTTTCATTGTAACAATAAATTAATATAGTGCAAAACAAATTTAACACTACTTTCCTCAAGCCTATAAAACTATGGTTTGTTAGGTTAGGTAAAATTTAAATATGTCTTGAATATAAGCATTACGTACAAGTCAAACATTCTGACTTCATTTAACTTAAAATGAATATGGATGTGCATAGCATAATAAATTCGTTCAAAATCCAAACATTTTGATGATAAAGTTCTGCTCAAGGTTTAATGAGCAAAACGGCATTTGTCAAGTTAGTCATCAAAACACTTAGATAATTAATTGGTGTATCCCTGCCCAATGTAAATTGTACACCAAACCTAATTGGAAGCATTCGTTGGGAAAACCACCGCAGAAAATAGTAGCGAATCTTGCTGTGTCTATTAAAAGTATGGTGCATTGCTATTTTGTGCTTGATAAACTTTCGGCTAACATCACAAATTTCTACGCCACGGGGCATTAAAATCATTATCGAAACCGTAGTAAAAACTCCTATCGTAAAACAAACAATGGAAATAAAAATAGGCAACTGGTGCCAGCACTTATGCACAGGCCACCACGAAGCAATAATTACAACTTGAGCGCAAAGCATAGATAACATTAAAACGTGACGAATTAAATAGTCGCCGGTTTTTAAAATTATGCGCAGTAGAGTATACATCCGAAGCAAACGAATTTCTGAATGATTGGAATCCTCAATAAATTGTCTTAGACAATTTACAATTGTAAATACAAAACTTATGCTAAGAAACATGAGTAGGGATATAAAACGACTAAATTCATAATTACAAATAAGACATAACAAAAGTCGTATAAGGGGAACAAGCAAAACTATTGTGAAACTTCGATTATAACGGGATGGTAAGAAAAGTTCGAAAACGTGATAAAAAGGATCCAAGTCGGACATTACTCCAACAAGCGGAAGACCTACAGCTACGACAATACATGAAATATTTAATGCCATTACAAATAGTCCTATCCAGTCCTCGGATTTTTGGTTAGTTTTGAGTTTGAAATATGAAAATAATATTTGTCCAGTAAAAAGAATTGAAGTTCGTTTTCTTATAATAGTTCAACTTAAAACTTTGTTCAATGACAAACAGTTGATTGAGCATTTGTTCAACTTCAGATGCTCCACAGCATGTTATGTATGTACCCAACTCCATAATTCCACAAGAGGCCAAGAACACACAAAAAACTAAGTCGACAACATTGACTTTGATAGCTCGTCGAAAAAGTATGAGAATGGGAATGAATATACAAGATCCTAAACCTAAAATGCCGCTAACGATTACGAGAGCTATAACAAATGGTAAATATTTCCATTTTAAAACCCTATCTATTTTTACAGAAATTTGTCCGTTGTCTACATAAATATGAAGGGGATGCGAATATAAGCTTTGAAATATGTGTTCATGAAATCGAGAAGCTAAAACAACCAATGGGGTGGCTATTTTATTTTTACGTGAAGTCATGATAGTTTACTTTTCAAAGAACTTGTAAATTTTAAAATACGATTTTTGTTCTCACAAAGTATCAATATAAATGACTAGCATAATCTTTGGGAATTTTTTCTTTCAAAAGCAGTACATTCAACAATGATGATGTTATGCATACTAGTCAATATATTGACCAAATTAAAAAATAAGCAAACAAAACTTCCTCATATCCTTAAAGCCTGAAATGCAATTTAAATCCGCAACACCCAATTCCTAATTGCATCTCGAGTGACACGTGTTATTAATATCACACAGCTATCAATTCTTGAGTATATAATAGTTTGTTGCTGAATTGATTAATTTATCGTTTTCCCAGGGTTATTTCTGTTTTTACCAGGATATTAATCATAATACAAGCCATGACTCAAGGGTAACCATAAAACTAACATTATAATCCAACAAATATTGATATTTAGTACTTCCGCAAAACCCTGAAAAAACATTGTGAGTATTGCTTGATTGCGTAAGTTTGTCCAAATAAATTTTTAAATATTAAAACCCAGTATTTTTTGTATTAGGATACATTGCTGATACAATTTTAGCAGAAAGCAAATGGCAATTAAAAGATAAATAAATTTTTTGTTCATGTTGCATCAAATATTTACGTCTGTCATTTTTCAACTTGTTACATATCATCATATCTTTTAAGTTTTTATTTTAATCAAAATAATAAAAATACTTACAAAACCCATTATCATCAGATGGATCATACCAACAATAAGGACGGATGATGGTTAAAAATATTTTAAGTCAGATTGCCTAAAACTGCATTGTGAAAAACTTAAGGTTGCAATTTGACAATTGCAAATTCATAGTTTAGATTGACAAAATATTTTACACTTAAAGACCTAGACCTTAATTACGAAAAATCATTTTGATAAAACAATGTGTAGTACAACATATGCCTCCTTTTTATTATCGCACACATGAACTTAAATACATAAAACTCAACTATTGCATAAGTACTTAACCTTAACCTAACCTGGCTGAACAAAATTCCAAATATCTTATCAATTTTCACGATCTTAACAGAAGTAGTGATACTTACTTATTTCGACAATGTTGACTTTGCCGTCTTACTGCTAAAATTGTTCCGAAATACTACATCACCTTTTAATATGTTTTAACTTGTTAGCATTGCTTATCCATAAACTGTTACAATAAACATTACTAAGCATGGATTTGTAAAGTTTGACTTTTACAGAAAAAGACCAGTAACCAAAGGTGGCACACATCATACAAGCATTATAGTCAGGTCACTCAGATTTAGAAAATCGTTTATCATGGTCACTTTTAATAAGAGCCAAGTTAAATGGGTCATATGTTTGCCCGTCAAAACATTGTTAAACCTTCTCAACACCTTCACATTTTAAGCCATTTATGTTTACCCATTCCTGATTACCCAAATGGTTCCATCATCTGCATTTTGAGGTAGCCAAAAAGCATAAATGAGGTTAGTAATCAATTTTAAAGCCGAAACAATCTAAAAAGGATCCCAGAATCGTAATCTGCGAATAAAAATAACCCCAAATTTACTATTGACTTGCTGATATGCGAACAGAAATATTTTGTGTTGCTTAATTAGTCACAATTTTATGCACATCAGTCACTATTTGTTTCTTTTTTTCCGAAATATTGAATCCGAATATATAACCACATAAGAATTCCACATTATTGATTTAAGTAGAAAATAGTCAAAATTGAACTTTTTAATTGATAAAAAGTGTGAGTTAACGTTGACGGTATGCAAACTATTTTTGTGTGGGTACGAATTAAATCCCATGCCATGTTGAGACATTGTAAATTGCCAACGCAATACAAAAAAAACAATTCACAAAAATATTTTACTTTTAAAATAAATGTTATGGCTATGAATTCATAAGCTAAAGTCTACGTCATATGTCTTTTAGTTTCATATTGCATAAAAGTCAAAAACCCCAACTTTATTTAACAATTATTGAATATGCATTTATATATAACATACTAGATTTGTTCAAACTCCAAACATTTTGATGAAAATATTCAGTTCATGGATTAATTAGCAAAATGGCATTTGTCAAGTTAGTCATCAATACACTAAGGTAATTAATTGGCGTATCCTTGCTTAATGTAAATTGGACACCAAACCTGATCGGTAGCATTCTTTGAGAAAACCAGCGAAGAAAATAGTAGCGATTTTTGCTGTGTCGATTGAAAGTATGGTGCATTGCCTTTTTGTGATTGATAAACTTTTGGCTATCATCACAAATTTCTACACCCCGTGGAAACAAAATCATTACCGAAGCAATAGTAAAAAATCCGGCGACAAAACAAACAAACGAAATAAAAATAGGCAACTGGTCCCAGCACTTATGCAGAGTCCACAAAGAAGCAATAATAATAACTTGAGCGCAAAACATAAGTAGTACTAAAACGTGACGAATAAAATAATCTCCGGCTTTCAAAACAATCCGTAACAAAGTGTACAGCCGCAGCAAACGAATTTCTGAAAGGTCGGAATGATCGATAAGTTGTCTTAGACAGTTCACAATTGTAAATACAGTAGTTATGCAAACAAATAAGATTAGGGTACCAAAACGCGCAAATTCATAGTTATAAATAACACATAACAAAAGTCTTATAAGTGGAACGACCAAAATTATTGTAAAGCTTCGATCATAACGGGATGGTAAGAAGAGTTCGAAAACGTGATAAAACGGGTCCAAGTCCCAGATAACCATAACAATTGGAAAACCTAAAGCTGCCACAATGATTGATATACTGAATGCCATTAGAAATAGTCCTATCCAGTCAGTGACGTTGGATTTGTGGGGTTTTTTGAACTTGAAATCTGAAAATTATTTTAGTAAGCATTATATCATAGTAAGAAAATTTCAAAGTGGGTTTCTGATAAAATATCAACTTACAAACTCTTTCAATGAATAACAGTTGATTTATCATGGCTTCAACCTCAGTGGCTCCACAGTAAGTTATATATGTTCCCATTTCAATAACTCCAAAAGCGGCCAAAAGCACACAAAAAATGACGGTGGCCACATTGACTTTGATGGCTCGTCGAAAAAGTTTAAGAAGTGGAATAAATATACAAGATCCTAGATCAATAATTCCGACAAAAATTATGAGAGTTATAAGAAATGGTAAATATTTCCATTTTAGAATCTTGTCTATTTTTACAGACATTTTTCCCTTTTCAACAGATATGCTCAAGGGATGAGAATATAAGGTTTGAAATATGCGTTCATGAAGTCTCCAAGCTTCAGAAACCAATGGGGTGGCTATTGTATTTTTTTGTAAAGCCAAGGTCGCTTACTTTAAAAAATATAGCTGTTTTAGCCTCCAACGTAAGCCTTAATATGACATCAGCTTTTGTTCAATGTTTGATTATTATCTACTTTAATTTAGTTTTTGTAATTATTCGGAGAAAAAAACATTATTCTAGCAAGTCAAGTTAGTATTTTCTTTCTAAAAGTTAAAGAACTCATAAATTTAAATAGAAATTTTGTGGCACGGTTTCAATTTGTTTGATCTAATCGAAAGAAAGCCAACTAATAAAACAAGACTATATTTTACCGGGGTAAAAAACGATCGTATGATATTTAAAGTATAAATTGTAAAAACATCAATCTATTATTTAACGAATATAAAACTAAAACCAATATGTATATAAAGCCAGGTATATAAGTCTCCTATTTTCAATAAGCCGTAGTATAGTATATAGCATAAAAGCACAATTTTCAGAATACTTTTGACTGTTCTTTAATGTGTCTCAGATCTTGATGGCCAAAGGAGTGGCTACCAGCCCCGATTTCAATTTACTTAGGCTTCGAAGGAAATCATTATAAAACTTGTTTTCAGCTTGAGCTAAATCGAATATTTATTTCGTTACGCAACTTATTTTATGTAAGCGGAATTCTGTTATGTGGGCGTATCAATCTAATCCAATGTTAGAATCAAACACGTGTGTATTTAAAAAACAGTTTTTTTGCATTTCTATCTAGGCTATCGATAAAAATAAAATTCAAGCTGGGTAGATTTGACACTCGACTTAATTAATTTCGACATTTAAAAAACCTTTTTGAGATTGTTCATTTCAACTAATGAGACTGATATCTTGATTATTAATTTTAATTTGATGAATGCTTGGTAAATTAGTACAGCATCAACAGATTGAAAGCAATTTTTTAAGGCAAGCCTTAATCCAAAAATTTAATTTGGTTGTGCAAATTAACGTTTTTTTTATAAAAGAAATACAATGCATTTATTTTTGTGGGTAAATTGAAATGAACCTAAAAAAAAGTGCTGCCCAAATTTATATTAGAATGAAGTAATTTATTGGTTTAACACGATATAAACGAACATAATCATAGTCACAATCACGATGATGTGCTAGAATATGCGCATGTATAGTGAATAAATTGTAAATTCATGGCACCTTCTAAGAGCAAACGCACATTTAAATTAGTTATATCATGTAATATCGCTATACTGTAGCATTGTACGCAAAGAATATTTTTTACACATACTAATAAAGGATGTCTTGTTGTTTTAACAAGGTATAAAACACAGTATGTGTATGCTGCCACGACATTATGCCACACGAAATTTATTTAATCGTGTGGTCAGTTCATATTAAGTAAATGTCCATATAGCTGAATCATTTTAATGGTGATGTATTATCCTAACATTATGTGCATACAAATATGATTAAAAAGTCCTTCAAGTAATAATTACAGTTATTATATAAAAAAACTTCCAAAGCAACGGCTGACAATATATGTCCTGTATATTTATTGCATAATCGCAACTCAAGTGTGCTCGCTGGATTTTTTTTACCAAGGTTATTACTATCTCTTAATGTAATATAAAAACATTGCCTTTTACACATATGTATGTCCGTATTTTACTCTTAAATGGAATTATGCTCTGAACGAATGTCCAGTTGGTCAATTGAGTTCACTTATGCAACATCAACATAATTGTTTAAGAATAAGTGTGAAAGCTCAATCATTTAAAATGTCGACAAATTTTTCTCCATTGAAGTTTACTGACTTGGAAATGGAACGACTGTCCTTATTTCGAAAAAAATGTGAGAATCTTGACGGTTTATCAGAATATCAGAGGGAAGACGCCCAACTTGTTCGATGGCTGAGAGCAAGAAGCATGGATATTGAAAAGGGCTACAAAATGCTTGAGTTATCACTTGAGTGGCGGAAGGAGAACAAAGTTGATGGGATTTTGGAACGAGAAGAGTTACCACAAGATTTTAAAGATACTCTTCCCATCGCACTTTTGGGGGTTCACAAGGAAGGCCATTTGGTCATTCTTAATCCAATGGGTCGTCACGATTTTCGTACACTTGTGGAAAAGTATGGTGTGGACCAGTGCTTCCGGTTTAATCTGATAAATATGGAAGCATTTATGGACATTTTTAGACAAAAGGGTGAGGAGATTGGTCGACCTGTGACACAATGTGTGCAAATTTGTGACTTTGAGGGCTACAGTATTCGACAATTTACCAGTAAAGCTTGTCGTGAATTTATGGTTCGTGGAAATAAAGCTGTGGAAGCAAATTATCCAGATTTGATCCATTCAGTTGTGGTGATCAATGCACCAAAAATATTTGGTTTGCTTTTTAATTTCTTGAAGCCATTTATGCCAAAGGAGACAATAGAAAAGATTGATGTTTATGGGCCGGATCCGGAAAAATGGAAGAAGGTTATTGCGGAAAAGGTTCCCATGGAAATGGTTCCTGAGCATTGGGGTGGAACGAGAAAGGGATCCGATGAGTACTGCTCTCAAGATGATATTTGGTTTTATGGACCAGTACCATATTCCTTTTTTACTGGAGGGAATGATGACCATAACCTGACCAAGGTCAATATAAATGCAAGAGGAACGCACAAAATTACTTTGGACGTGACAAAACCGAACAGTTCAATTGCCTGGCGGTTTCGATCCGACAATCATGATATTGGTTTCCAAATCAAATGTCAGAATGGAAACAAGGAAGAAATAGTATTGCCATTTAACCGTGTTCAATCCCAAAACAAGCTGCAGGAGGGTACTCAAATTTGTAAAGAGTTGGGAACATATGGGTTCGTGTTTGATAATACATATAGTATGTATAGATCGAAAACGGTTTATTTCAATGTTTCCGTTATAGAGCCAACTGAAAACGCAAATGTATAAATAATAAGATTGCATAAAGTAATACTTATATATATTATAAATTTTATTGAAATGCCTAATATAAATTTACTCAAGTTGTAAACGTTGTGCCAAAATAATATTTTTTTGAACAATTTGCTCAAAAGGCTTATTTTAGTTAACGATGTTTTGACTAAAAATCTAGCCATTAATTTGCTTATTAATTTAATCCTGTTAATTAAAATCTATAAACATTTTGATTTTATTCATCCAAGTCTGTCAATTGAATTTACTATCAAATGTAGTTATTGTTCATTAAATAAAAAAACATGCACTATGTGAATATTACTATTTCAAACGTGTATAAAACCAGCACAAAAATAAATGCATAATAGTCACACTTCAAGCATGTTTTGTGCATTCTCCAATTGTGTGCTGAAGTGTATTATTTACTTCAACAACCCACACTATGCGAATGCACATGAAAGTTACACTCAATCATTTTTTACCGGAGCACCAAATCAGTTGAAATGTCATTGAAAAATAATTTTACTTATTAGGTAATCAATCCAAAACTAATGGTTAGCTGCAAGCAGCATGCAGAAGCATAAAATATGTATTTAAATCAGTTTATGAGCCAACTGATGTATAAATATTCATAATGGCTTGTAATACGGTACACAATATAGTCATCTAAATATGTGTTGAAATGTTCTCCCTGGAATTATATATCAAGGTCATTTATCAATTCAATTAAACAATAAAGCATTTCACAAATATCATTGACTCTCACAGAAAAATATTGTATGGACGAATATTTCAAGTGTCATTTAAAAAGCTTAGTTGTCAAGTATTTATGGCAATATTCAAAAAAAAAATAAAGAAAAAGATGATATTTCTAGTCCCAGTTACATTTTTCATTGGTTTTTTTAAATACACATTGCGAATGTTACCTAAGAAGTGCCATAAATTGTGAACGTAAGATTGATATAATCAGTTGTGGTGTTTCCTGTAAAGATTGCTTAACAAATGAAACATCAACATTTCATTCAAATAAAAACTAAATATTGACATGCGATCCGCATCAGTAGAAATCTTTGAAGAACGTGCATGTGTTTGTCTCGTCGGCTAATTGCACCATAACAGCAACAAATTACAGACATGCTTGCATCCCTGTAAAAAAGATGTTTCAGACTTTGCTGTAATAACATGTTTGTTATACAGAAATACAGTCTCGTGGTCATGATAATGCTGCTGTGCTACACATACATATTCGTGTTATATGTATAGATATATCGTACACTGATGTACATTCACCATAACAATTTTTAAACGAATGTCTGCCTTGCTAACCTATTCCAATAGTCTGGTAACGTTATATTCATGAAATATAGAAAAAAGTCATTGAAACATTAATTACACTTAATATGCAATATATCTACTCTGTATATAACCAGTATGAGAAAATTAAATTCTGACTGACGTTTCATCTCGCTGGAATATTTTATCAAGGTAATTGCTACCGCTTTATGTGATAATGCAATTCACTAAAAATATTGATGCGTAACCAAGTTCACATATTTTACTTTAGAATGAATTGGTTTAGGCAAAACATGTTCAGTCGGTTAATTGAGTTTAGTTTGGCAGCACCAATTTTTGTCCGCTATTGCAATAAAGTTAAATTGTGATAATTACATTTAAAATGTCAACCGCCACCACATATTCACCCGAGGAACTTACAGACTTGGAAAAAGAACGTTTGACTTTATTTCGAGAAAAATGTGAGAATCTTACCGACCTATCTGAAAAGCAAAGGGAAGAAGCTCAACTATTACGATGGCTTAGAGCAAGAAACATGGACATTGAAAAGGCATACAAATGCTGGAACTTTCCCTAAAGTGGCGAAAAGAGAATCAAGTTGACGATATTTTGGAGAGAAACCAGTTGCCACAAGATTACAAGGAAACAGTTCCACTAGCTGTTTTAGGGGTGGACAAAGCCGGTCATTTGCTCATGGTCAATCCAATGGGTCGTCATGATTTTCGTTCCCTTGTGGAAAAGTATGGTGTTGACGAGTGCTTCAAGTATCAACTGATGAGTATGGAAACATTCATGA
The DNA here is from genome assembly GCA_034695465.1 of Entomobrya nicoleti. Classification (NCBI taxonomy): domain Eukaryota; kingdom Metazoa; phylum Arthropoda; class Collembola; order Entomobryomorpha; family Entomobryidae; genus Entomobrya; species Entomobrya nicoleti. The sequence goes on from JAQFZG010000159.1 coordinate 28,765, forward strand.
AAATGTTTAGGGAAAAAAGCGAGGAAGTTGGTCGACCTGTGACAAAATGTGTACAAATTTGTGATCTTGAGGGATACAGTATTCGGCAGATAACTAGCAAGGCTTGTAGGGAGTTGATGATTCGTGGAAATAAATCGGTGGAACCGAACTACCCGGATATTTTACACTGTTGTTCAATTTGCTAAAACCTATTATGCCAAAGGAGACACTGGAGAAGATTGATATTTATGGACCGGATATCGAAAAATGGAAAAAAGCTGTGGCGGAAAAGTTTCCATTGGAAATGGTTCCTGAGCATTGGGGTGGAACGAGAAAGGGTTCGGATGAGTATTGCTCTCAAGATGATATTTGGTTTTATGGACCAGTACCATATTCCTTTTTCACTGATGGCTCAAATGACCAAGATGACAAAAACTTGACAAAAGTGAATATAAATGCGAGAGGAATTCACAAAATTACTTTGGAGATTAGCAAACCAAACAGTTCGATAGCCTGGCGGTTTCGATCGAACAATCATGATATTGGCTTCCAAATCACTTGTGCGAAGGATGACAAGGAACAAGTAATCTTGCCATTTAACAGGGTTCAATCACATAAGCAGCTACAGGAGGGTACTCAAATTTGTAAAGAGTTGGGTACATATGACTTCATGTTTGATAATACATACAGTATGTATAGATCGAAAACGGTTTATTTTAATGTGTCCGTAATAGAACCAACTGAAAATGGAAATACATAAATTAATAATATGTATGATATAATCTGTAATTTTAATATCAAATTTATTTAAATCAAAAACGTTGTGCTAAAATAATAAATTTTAAAAAGTTATGAAGATATTTGATTTAATTGAACAAAGCTCGTCAATTAAATTTACCATCAAGTCATTGTAAACATAATAAATAAAAATATATATAAATCTCCAAAAATGCAAAAAACATAACTTAATATAACTTTAAAATGTTGTTGCATTTCGACAAGCCGCGTATCTATATTTATTCATGTTTTTACAATGATAATAAGGCCGTGTTACATGCCAACAGTTCTCAGTTATGCAGTCAGTATACATTGTACTGCAACAAGCCATACAATGCGAGTTCACATGATAGTTTAGTTTAATTCAAACATTTTTTGTTAACAAAACAGCATATCTGTTAAAATTCCATTGACAGATAATTATACTTATTAGGTAACCACTCAGAATTGGTGGAATGCAGTTCACGGTTTGCTGTAGCATTATGCATGCATATGTATGTATCAATTTATGAGCCAACAGATAGATAAACAAATAATCAGATGAGTATTTACTGCTTCGAAGATGATATTTGGTATCATTGACCACTGTATATAATATATTTCTCACTCTTGTCTCGAAGAAAGAGGAAATATGTAACCTGACAAGAGCCATTAATCCTGTATGTGGGAAACCTAAAGCTCTACAGAAATAGTGACCTATGCATTCACGCATCCAGTGTCGTACCCTAGTTTATTGACAATAAATTAATTTAACTATTGAGTTATATAAAAATATTAAACTATTATTTCAAATCATAAGGCAAATGTACGACAAATTGGTTACCAGCCTCATCTCACATTTTTAAAATGGGCCAAAGAATACGGACCAATTTACCAAATAAAATTGTACCTTGAAAAGTATAAAAAACAGTTTTCAATTACCAACTAGTCATTGATGGTAGCATAAACGGCCTTGCGTAATAAATTACATGGCCATAGTAATAAGCGATTACAAACTTTTGGAGAAGCTATTGAGTGAGTACGAATTCATTGGAAGAATGAAAAATATCCCAGCAATATTGGAATTTACAAGAGGGTCATATCTAAAATAATAATTTTTATGGTTTAACTAAGCCGAAACACTTTTTGAGAATAAAAAATTACTAATATTCTTAGTGGGTTTTTTTCAATTTTAAGGTGTTTTAAACACGGATGAAAAATTCTGGATGGAATAAAGAAAATTTGTAATAAGAAGTCAGCCGAATTTCGGTTTTGCAAAAACTTCACTGCAAACCATGATTTAGGGTGAGGTTCAGAGTATCATGACCTGGTTTCGAAAATGTACAGGTAAGCCTATTATTGTAACACGTATTTTCAATGCTCCTGTGGTCACCTCGTTACGAATTGTGACTGGGGAACGATGCGAATGGGAAAAATGTAGGCCACCAATACTCGAGGCAGCAGATGAATATTTTAGGTAAATAAAATAATGTATAAATATTAGTGTTTTTTTAATATTATGGTTTTTAATTCCATTTTGTGCATTTTTACTTTAATGTACATCTATGAATATATATAGCCAATATATAATTACATTACAGTGATATTTAAGAAGACAAATTTTAATTATTATTAGAATGTCATAAGCAGCGACACTAAATTATCAAGCAATGCAATACACCAGTCAAAAAATGTGCTACGATTTATATTGAAGTAACATCCTCCAGTGTGCAATGTTACAGGTTAAAACGACAATGCAGCTTTATGCATTACCATATTGTTTGTCGTTTTCTGTACAAGTCGAGTTTTAAATCTTGCTGATCTTTCGTCCGGCGTAGTAATATTGTTACATTCCAAAAAGTATATTATTATGGGCAGAAAAAAACACACAACCATAATAAGAACTAACTGCAACTCGTCAAAGGATTGAAGTAAATAAGAGTACTTCATCAACGTAAACGTCCCTAATATTGAAATAAGCATAATTGTTGTAGAGTGGTATACCAATCTGCTGGTGGCTAAGTTGCAATTAAAAATTACATTGAATATTTGGAAGGTTCTATACAAACGCCTGTTAGTTTGCCTGATAGAACTTCATTGAGAACGAAACCTTGATTCAGTAAGTCTATTATATCATTTTCGATGATCCCATTCTGATGACGAAATAATAACTAGTGTGGAAGTATGATGAGTACAAGAACGGTGCAAACTAATTTGGGGGTATGTTTCTGATATAATTTATTTCCCACGAATTCAACTTCATCGGGAATTTGCTCATTGTAGTACAAGTATTAAATGCGACCTGACGCATTGTATGTTAAATATACTGTAGAATTATTCTTTGGATATTAGACACCATTAACAACTATTTTAATTCATGTTCAGCGGAAAGTAGTTATAATGAAAACAAAAAAGGAGAACGATTATTTTTTTAGACTTTCTATTTTCTACTTTATTTGTCAATGGTAATATCCAACACACTACACAAAAAGTAGCTTACAAAAACAATAACGATACAATAACATGTTTTTTGTGTGGAAGTATTCATAATATATTTAACATTCCTCATTCTTCAAAATATTATGTTTTAAAGTATTTTTTTAAGTTTATTGGTTTTGTTTGCGCGTGTAACTTGCAAAGCATAACTATGTAGCTACCTTAATTTTTCAGCTGTGTAATATTTTTCAACGTTTGCACAACTTAAATTTAAACTTCTGCCTTTACATTACATATTTTAAACATATGTCAAATATGGCAGTCTTATAAGTTTACAGGTATTTCCGCGTCTGAATAAATAAAATGTGACGCATTATATTTCAAATATACTGTAGAATTATTCTTCGGATATAAGACACCATTGATAACTATTTTAGTTCATGTTCAGCGGATAGAAGTAAAAATAAAAAATAAAAAAGTAGAACGATTATTTGTTAGACTTTTCTATTTTTTACCTTATTTTTCACTGGTAATATCAAACACACTGCAAAAAGTAGTTCAAAAAACAATACCGCTACAATACCATGTTTTTTGTGGAAGTATTCATAATATATTAGCATTCCTCGTTCTTCAATATGTTATACCTTAAAGTATTCTTAAGCTTATTGGTTTTGTTTTCGCTTGCAACTTGCATAGCATAACCATGTTGCTACCTTAATTTTACAGGTGTACAATATTTTTTCAACGTTTTTAAATTTTAAATTCAAATTTATGCTCTTACATTACATTATATATTTCAAAAATAAGACAAATAGGGCAGTCTTATAAGTTTACAGGTACTTCCGCGTCTAAATAAATGCGACCTGACGAAATATATGTTATAATGGTCGGTGAACAATCCTTATGCTTTTCCAACGGGTTTACCGGTTTTATTTTAAGGGATAAAATCATTTTTTCTAAAAACATATTTTTCAATAAAAAAAAATGTTTGTCGCACAGTTTAAGGTAGAATATCTAAAGTAGAACATTACAAAATATAACTATTATTTTGAATAACATTTTAAATTCTGAAAACCCCTCACCGCCTGTCAACATCCTGTTTAAGAAAACTCTTCTAATCCAAAATACATAGAAAGTACACTAATACCACGAGTATCTTAACGTATTAAAAGCCAAAAATATCAAAATGACTACTCCATTATTTTGGAAATCTTGGCAAATAAGTAATTTAGTATACCAAAAAGCACTACGATATCGTTTCCCAGCCTCAATGAATGTAAATACTCGACAATTTGAGGTTGAAACCAGAAAGAGAAAACTAGTTCCATTTTACCTGGCAATTACCAATCTAGCAGTATTTTTTACACTATATGTCACATTAGTAGTCAAATCTTTGACGTCGAACACAATCAAAACTAAAATTTATCTCTTGATCGTAAATATATTTACAAATTGTACGATTGGTCTTTGCCTTGGCCTTATAGTCGTGTTTTTACCTTACATGAATGACATGCTAAATCAGTATGTTAATAGCTTAATCAAGTTCCAAAGCCGGCTAAATAATTCAACAAACTGTTATCAAATACATTCGCTCATGAGATCACTTCATTTGGGTAAATCTCCACAATTTTTTTTACAAAATCATAATAATTTGTCTGCATATTTAAAGTTTAAAGTTAATTTCAAAAAATAATTTATTGCAGAATGGCAAAAAGCTCGCGAAAAGAAACCTCTGGATATATCTGGACTACAATCGGTCATACTGACTATTGCACTAATCATAATCGGTATTGGCTTAACACCCGCAGGTTTTCTCAGTCACATGGATTTGGTCACACAACTTATAAATAATTACTGTGAAAACGAATGTTCTCCCCAATTCACGTACCCAGCACTATTCATAGGCTACTTGTTTACACAATGGGCAACATTAGAAGCGACTAGAATCTACATGACAATATTGGTGTCCTCTGTATCCGTCTGTAATATTATTGTCCTTATGCTTCAAACCATTAAGAAAAAACCCCTTAATGAGAAAACTCTTTTAATTTACAATGAGTTGTACTGCATGAACCAAATTATAATGCATCTTGTTTCCATAGCAGCCGGAGTCCTTATGAGTTTCGGACTAGTGCTTTTTGTGTTTGGAAATTGGATGTTTGTTTCCCTTTGGAGTTTGGTCCCACCAGAAATATACTTTTTGAATATGGGTGTGATTGTTGTAGCATACTTTGTCCTTTTTCAGACACTCCCATTGTTGATTCAAGTGAATAAGGTGAGCATTGAAATAATTCATAAATGGAAAACTGACTCCAAAATTGGTTCTCGAAGGAGGTCGTACTGGAGAAAGAAGGTGATTGCTCAACAACCTGTCGCTTTTTGTTACGCGACGACTAAATTTGAGAAAGATACTAAAGTTAACTATTACTCAAATATTATTGATAACACTATTACTGTACTTATGTTATACTAATTTTTTTTAGATTGGTCATTGACACTTTTAATAATAAGTTGTATAGATTTTTTAAGTTTAAGGTATACAATATGGAATTATATTTTTAGAGCAATTTTTAGAAAAAATTGTAATTTAATGTTGAATTATTGTTGGTTAGAATTCATGAAGTTGGAAAACGTCCATAAAATCGTTAAAAATTATAAAAAATATACTGAATAATAAATATCCGGAGAATTTTTTTTCCGGTGTAGATACATGTTTGGCTTTAGCAACATTTTATTATTGTGTTTTCAAAGTGAAGAATGAGGTTTTGAAATCATTCACAAGTAAATAGAAAATATAGAGTGTAGTATACTTTACACGACTATGTATATGGTATAGTTGTACATTATCAGTAAATTTGCCAAATATATGAATACTTAAGTACGAACACATTTGTCAAAAATACAAAACGTTTTGGTGTACAAAGCAGTTCGATTATATTTTGTCGAGTATTAAAATATATACTGTGTTGTTATCAGAATTTTGCTAGTCTATATTATCGTTTACAATATAATCCTAAAACTAACAATGTTAGTACAAATAAAGATATATTTTTTTCGCTGAGTTAAGAAAAAAATCGGAATATTTATTAGAACATTCATCTGTACGTACTATTTGTAAGGAAATTAAATTACATTATGACCGAAGATAAACCATTATTTAAGCATTTTCATATAGAAAATGACATTCGTTGACTCTGGTGACAAATATTGTTTACATTCTTTAACACGCAAACTTGCCAATGATAAATAGTAAACGAACACCAAACTATACTCATAAGATACACAGTTGGACAATTTGAAAATGATGATTTCGTTTTGTATACTTGCTTATAGTTTTCCGTTGATTGGTCAGTATTTTATTTACTCCAACAATACAGTACGAATACATATGATCGGTTAACTCAAGCAATTTGTATTAACAGAACATCATCCGCTGAAATGCGACTGAAAGATAATTATACTTATTAGGTAACCACTACATATTGGTAGGTAGCAGCAAGCATCGAGATGCAGCAACATATGTAAACATACGTATATATATATATATATTTATAAAATAATGTTTTTTTCTTCAAATTAAGATTTATTGTGGAGTTTGTTGACCTGTAATACACTGGCACATAAATAAAAACAACTCATAACCCGTATTAGTCAGAGATGTCGACTAATTTATCTTTTCCGTGTCTTAGATTAACCCAGTTTTGAATATGGGCGTTAGTGTGAGTGTTTTTGTATTTATCAAACCCGTAATAAGCTTTCGTCCGAAACAAAAAAAAACACTTTGTGCTTGTTTTCTTGAACAGATATAAGATTGAGTGTTAGTATTGGATGTGATTGTCAAGCTTAAACCTACATTGTATTTTTCCTCGCTAATTTTTGATTCAATTAGAAAATATATTAACCTAGTTGCAGGCCAAAGCCTCTTATTTCCCTGAGCTTTTACTCTGAGCAACCTGGCTTATTTTTTTGGCTTCGTGTATTTTTCCAAAGAAAACTAATTGGTTGTATTCTAACCTGACAATTTGATAACAGGATGTTATTTTTAATTGAAAAAAATTGAAATGAGCCATAACATAAGTTCAAAAAACTATTATGCTAAACTTTTAACATTAAAGTAGACCTATTTCTGTTGCTGCTTACTTAGTGTAAAGCTTTTGGGAAACGAATTGGAACATTTCAAAAACATTTGAAGTTTCCATTTTCGTAAACTGAATATTAAGTTCTCTTGTTTAAAAACCTGTATTTTAGCTTACAATGGGCTTTCTTTTGACTAAAACATACCAAAACTCACCAAATAGTATGCTTTCTAAAGTACTTTCCTTCACCATAACAATTTATCTTATAATTGTGCAATCGGAATGTTTAAATCTAAACAAATACCTTAAACCTGTCGAAAAATGCTTAACTCACATAAGCAACCATCAAAACTTGGATATCCCAGATTTGGCAGTTCCTATTATTCTATTTAATTCAGGAAACAGCTTATCAAAAACCAGCAAAAAATTAACGTACTTCGGCACCACATATAAAACACACATGCATCTATTCCAACTGAAATTACCCGATTCCAATGACAGCATACAAGTGAACGTAATCGGCAAAATTCTAAATTCTTCAGTTGGTAAAATTTTAACATCAACTTATTTACCCAAGCTGGACAACTTGTTTAATTGTAGTCAATCGAAAATACTTAACGGACAACCAGAATGGTACAATGACAGTTATTACTACCAAAGTTGTTCCAAAATTGATTTTATTAAATTTTCCGCAAGCAGCCGTCCATGGAATTGTACAATAAACTTGGATTTATTTCCAAAGAAGACTTGCCAATTTAATAAACGTGATTTTAGTGGCAACTGGTTTTGGCCGTTGAGGCCCGATCAATTTGGTTCCTCACAAATGAGATACACTAAATTTGTTCCTTACTCAATGACATTTATATCAATTCCTCAAATAAATTTATTGGTTTTACCAGAAAGATCTGAACAAACTTGCCCTAAGTTAACTGGCTACTGGGTTCAGAGTCTCACTGAAAATTTTAAACGAATATTTGGACAAATTGATATGTTTCTAATTTTAATAGTAAAATAAAAACAAGCTACTAACGTTCAACATTTTACACTTAGTACTTTATACGCCAGGAAATTTTATTCTTCAATTGTATGGTTTAAAGCAGAAACTAGTTTCTATGAAAATCTGTCCGAAATTTCCCAAGACTTTACATCAAGAGTACCCGAACGAGAGTTTGATCTTATTTTATCGTATATGAACTCAAACTTGCAATGCCAGCTTAAAAATTTAGACAACAACGTAGTTTTTAAGTCAGCCACACTTGAAACCCTACAATTTCATGGTGTTGATTTAATGTTGAAATCAATATTAAAAAATCAGTCAATCTATCAAAACCCATGTGATCCCAACCATCCAATTGGTAGTGCTGCCATAGCACCCAAAATTCAAGCGGTATACAATGGAACCTTTCCTAGTGTTATATTTTCATTCAATTATCAATTTGTTAGTTGTGGCCGAACTTAAAATTCTGCTTTACCATTTTACCAACTTGTTTCTAGTTTTCAAGCTAGTTTATGGGTTTGGATTGTAGCTGTAATATTTATTGTGTTTCCTTTATCGCTTGACTATCTAGTGAGAAAATTTAAGAAATTTGAAACTAATTTGGTATGGAAATTTGTGTTATCTTCTTACAAGCTTGTTTTAGAACAAGGTGATCCTTTCTCAGATAAAATTGTTGGAATTCACCAAATTAGATTCATATTGGTGACTTTGTTTGTCGCAACTCTTGTAATAAGCAATGCGTATAAAAGGGATAACATTTTGAAAATGGTTCAACCTCGAAGCAAAGTTCCTTACGAATTTTTTTCCCAGCTGGTTGAGAACAAGTTTAAAGTTTACACGAGAGCGTCAAACATAAAGTATCATTTTAAGTACTGTAGTTATGATATAATTGATACATGTCTGGCGGCCAAAATGGTAAGGAAGAACAATCATCACTACAAAAACTCGTACGAAGTAGAACTTTATTCGGATGTATACCAATTTAAAGAAACGCACAATCCGTTATTTGGCATGGTTTACAAACATTCCAAAATAATTTCTGAAACGATGTCTGTGCCCATACCGGAAGTAGACCATGAACGTTGGTCGTGGCAGAATGAAGCGATTTTTAGGAAATTGCACAAGTGTTCGAGGCATGCAGCAGTGCTCCCTGAAGTTGTAGCTAAGTATGCACAAAGTCAACTTCAAATTAGTCAGCCCAAGGACAACGTATATTTGGGAAAGGAGATTTTATTTCAAAGTGGGGTATACTTAACAATTGTTACAGGAGATATTATTGACATGTATTTAATGCCAGCTCAAAATATTGTTACTAGGTATGCAGGATTTAGGGCTTCGGGAATATTATTGAGATGGAAACAGTTTGTGGATTTTATAGGCAAAGTAAGGGAAAACAAAAATAATGGAACAAAAGTGAGTAATGATATAAGTGAACATGTGACAAGTGCAACAATGAATGGGAATATTAGTGTCATATTTGTAGTGTTATTAGCGGGTCTGCTTATTGCACTGACACTGTTCATTGTCGAAAGATTCCTTTTAGTATTAATAAATTGTGTGAAAATGAACTTTTTGAAGAGCAAAATAGTTTTTGCTCATATATTTTCAAATAAGAAAATAGGTTTATTTTGTAATAAATATTTAGGTGACGTAAAGGTTGAAAACAATTAATTTTTTCTTTAAGACATAAAACCTATCATGAATTGTAAACATTTATTAGGTATTTGTACTGTTTTCATGAACAAATAAACTTAAATGCATTGTAGTCGATACTTTGGAGTAAATTTCTTTTTTTAGCATTTTACAATAGTCATATTAAAAAATATTGTCTGCGTATAGCAATAAATACATAACCCGCGCAGATTTTTTGAAAAATTTAGCTCCATCGTAAGTTTTCTAAAAAATAACATAAAACTATTTTAGTTTCATATTCAATTTTCATAAAAATATTAAAATTTTAATTACCAATGTAATGAATGCTCAATCAAATCTGCTTTTTAACCGATTCTTTAGTTAAAATATTTACATACATATTCCAGCAATTTTTATCTACACATCTGCAAGCAGCAAGTTAATGATTTGTTCCACTGAAAACTGCTCTGGTGGGTATGGGTTGTGATTGTTTTGTTGTGGATGTGGGTTTTAGTTTTAGTGGATGTGGGATGTTCGACCGAATAAATGAGAACTTAAGGTACGAATTTAGGATCACCTCACAAAGATACGTTGTCATAAGTGGGAGCTCTCTTTTAAATTACAATCTGGTTCGAGTTCGACCGTATCTGACACTTGTCGATTTTCAAGGTTTATGGGACAATGTAGAAGACTTCTTTTTATTTCGATTACAAGGAGCAATGATAGATAAGTATGGTGCTAGAGTTAGTAACTAGTATCCTGAGCATCCAACTGCATCTCTATTACATCAATATTTCATTGAAGTTTTTCAGGTATTATACAATATTTCGATAAATACAATATTAGACACAATTTACACTTTTCAGTTTTTAAGTGTATTTTTTTGAAAATTGACACAGAATACAACGTTGGATGAGATAAAGGGAACTACTCCACCACCTGACTACGTAACTACGGAGGCAACTTCAGACGATACAACATACGGTACAACATACGATAAGCATTACACAGCCTCTCTCAACACATAAAATGATGACAAGTTGGTATGGTCGACTTTGAGACAAAAGTGTTTTTCCAAAGAACAAATAAAACCCTGGATAGACAGGCATACATGGAAGTACGAAAACACCAAACGAAAGTGGTATGTGCAAGAATGACCCTAGTGCAACAGCTCAAAAGAGTCTGCCGAGCATTTTGTTGGTTTTTCCACTCTCGAATTTCCAGCGAGTTTCAAACGATAATGAGCCATTTAGCAAACTACACAATAGAGAATGGTTCTTATATGCACTGTATGTACAGAAAATGTCCACTAAATAGGCGGTAGCAATTAACATGGCAAATAATAAAGCTAACCTGCCAGCTGTTTTCCAAAATATTATGGTCTGTAAAACTACGAGTGTTGTTCCTAGTATTGCTAAATAAAGTTGAAATTTGATGCATTTTCGCCATAGGAGCGATTTGACTTTAAATTGTTGTGCTGATTTATCCCAGTGCAAGGGAAGACTACGAAATGTGTCACAAATTTGGAGCGCTAGTAAAAAAAATGTTTGAGAAAATTTCCTTGAAGAAGTACCATTTTTAAATCGTTTACAAATGCTAGATATATAATTGTAATAAGTCAACTGAGTGGAAGTTTGCTGTTGGCGTGAAAGTTTTTATAGCAAAGTATTCTGAAGAACTTTTTGGACAAACAAAATTAAAAATTTAGTAGCTACGTCTATTATAAATTTGTAAGCATGTACACTATGTTTTATTGGTCAACAAGTAAACAAAATTTCCCGACGATATGTCTCATAAGTGTTGACTAATAAACAAGTTGTGCTTTCGAGGAATTTGTTTTATCAGACAATTTTGTATGTCGAATATAAACAACGAATAGTTGTATTTGTCAACAAGTAAGCGGATTTGCTTAAAACAAAATTAATATCAACCTTGAAAATTTAAATAAACAGAAAACGTACTCATATTTGTGGAAAATTTCCAGAAAAATATCTTCAAACACATATGTTTTTCCAAAACAACACAAACAACACCGTGGGCGTCAGTTCAGATATATGGTTCTAAATAATTCAGAAGTGTTTGTTTGTTTTACATGTTGGAATATACTTATGAGCTTCGGCAAAAAATTTCACTCCAAAGTAATATAAAATGATGAAGCATTTACAGTAAAACACACTAAAAGAATTAAAATAAGAGAAACAAAAATAATTTTCTAGAGGTGGTGTCTGTAATGTTCGCAGATGGAGATAATTTTCGAATAATACATATATTGTGTTAATTCAACATCAATAGAAAACCCAAAATTCACAATATAGAAGTTTCTTTGTGAATAAAAAATAATAAAACATTTTAGCAAAAACTTGTTTTGATATTTTGCTTGTTTTCTAGTTAGCTTTTTATTTAGGTGTTGACACTGTATTGTTTAGGCGGATTCATAAAGACATGTATACGCATACATTTAAGGCATAAAAAACCATAGTTGTATAAACTGTTGACAAGATTAGTATTAATTTTCCAATTCATAATTGCTTTAAGATATTCTAACCTTAAGCTTATAAGGTTACTGAGGGATCACCATATTAAACTAAGTAACTCTTGTAGGCAAAATTTAAAAATGAGTTAGCGATTATGATATAATAATGTACTTATGCATGGTGGATGGGTTGCAAGGCGCTCACTATAAATTTTAAATAAACCAAGGGCAACTTAATTAAACTAACCATGTTAAATGTCTTCGCTCAATCCTGCGTTAAATGACCATGATAAATCTAATGCAGTTGACGATACCTTGCAATAGTATTTACAGTTAGATAATTTAGTGCACCCACTAACTCATTTGATAATTTTTCTCTGAGTGATATTTCTATACCTTGTACATATTGACAATTGCATTTAAGTTTTAACGAGTAAATTTGAACTACACTTCCAGACAGTACACTCCGGCTTTAATAACAATTATAGCCTTCTATTGCAATAAATACTTACAATTACACCAAATACTATTCAATTGCTTCTTTTTATATGTCAGCAAGGAGCAAGTTAACGGTTTGATCAATCGAAAACTGTTCAACATTAAGTGAAGTAACTGGCTCGAAAAAGTTACCACTTCCACCAAAGCTCACTTTCAAAACTGGACAGGATCTGCGAAACTTTCTAAATACTTTATTCCTCGAATTTCTTCCGAATTCTTTTTGTAACTCCTTTGATTCTCTGTAAACCATTGAAAGAAACCCAATTGCTAAACAAAACGTGCAAAATGTTACAATTACAATGCAGCCAAGATTTATCATCATTTCTATTGGGAGTTGAGATCTACCACGAATATACTCTATAACCATATAGTTTGCCATAATTTGCACACAAGGACCAGGTATTAATATTCCCAAAAAGACCGATGTCGAATTTAGTTGTCGATGTAGTACAGTAACCATCAGCTGGATTTCTCGAAATTCTTGTATGGCCCATGTAGCTTCCTTGTGGCTGCCCACTTCAAAGTACTTTTGAGCTGCACGGATCAAACCCTTTGTATATTTTGCAAAGCTGTATCCTTGAACCAAAATCAGACAAAGCTGGATCATTGTACAACTTACTAAAATACTCCAACCCGAAAACGTAAAGATTGCAATGCAAATCTTGAAAAATAAATTCAAAAGATTCGAATCTGAGATTTCCGCTGAATGAGTCTTGCATTCTTCCAGTATCCAAAAACCTGTAAAGCCCGGCATGCAAGGAAGTACGAAAATTCCCATAGAATAACCAATTTGCATAAATGTGCCTATTGCAACATTTATAATTACTTTTCCAAGAGTTTTATTTGGTTTTATATTATCTAGCTCCCACCGAAGTTCAAATGATAGCATGCTATTAAGCAAGCTACACGAAAGCCTTGTATACTTGTATGCACTGTAAGTACAAGCGAAGCATACAAAGTAGGCGCAAACAATTATTTGCCCGAATACCAGTGCAAACTTACTAGTAGTTTTCCAGAATACTGTAATTTGTAAAATCACAGCAATTGCCCCAACTATGGCCATGGAAATTAAACATTTGTTAAATTTAATTAATCGTAAAGGTTTTACTGTAAATTTTCGAGTTGATATATTCCAACGTAAGGGCATATTGCCAAACGAGTCGCAAATTTTTAGCGCTAGGATAAAATATTTTAGCAGATCGCCCCGAAGTAGTGCCATTTTAGAAAATTTCTAAATTGCTTGATAGAGTAATATAGAATGGCGGAAACTTGCTTGTGTAATATCGGACTAGTTTGAGATCGTCTTTGGCTCGGGGTTTATATACTCAATTTGACAAAGGTTGTGTTGCAAAATGCTAAGGATTTGATAAACAATATATGTAATAACGCTTTGGAATGTTTACCGTTAATTTTTGTGTTTAGGTCAAGGAAAAACACAATGATTTGCACGTAGACTTCATTTTTGCTTAAACACGAAAACAGGCTAAAAAACACCTCCACCACGTTAAAAATTGTCACGATGGGTTTTGGTATTTTTAAAGAAAATCACCGAACAAAATACGTATTTTTGAATTGTTCATCGGCAGAAATGAAACAAAAAACACATTTGCGTAAGTGCTTAGCTTGAATTTCTAATGAAATAATTTTTCCACTGGTGATATATCTGAGTTGTTTCAAAACACAATATTTTCTTTTTTGAATATATAATATATCGGTATACAAAACAAAGTTATGAAATGTTGAGTGCCATAGAGGAGAAACAAAGAATATTTTAAATGTATTATGCGTCGCTTTGAAAGTAAATTCAGAAAATATTTTGAAATGAACCTTTAAGAGTTTGAATAAAAACGATATTAGAACGCAACGGAATGTAACGCTAAAGCAAATATATAGATAAATATATATAAATCATGATTTAATTTAATCATTTGGTTTTGTCAATATTTTTAGGGCGAGGAAGAAGACGAAGACGATGACGCACCAAAGAAGGACGAATTGTAAATTAATTTATACGGCGAATAAGTAACTTCTTAAAATTGTTTTCTATTCATTCCTCCAGTTATATTCTCACCAAAAAACATCTTCAGAAACGACGTCGTGTGCTTATAAAAAATAATTTAACTACATAAATTATTATTCTAAAAAAATATGAAACGAAACGAGTTATTACTGTACTACTGTTGTTATTGTATTGTATTTTAAAAAGGGCGGAGGGTGGTGGTGTACGTTGCATTGTAGATGTGGCTGAATATTTTTATTTTTAAAATTAAATATTTTAAAGCTGTTTGACGTGTAATATATACTAATTATTCATCAGAAAAATTCGCTCTACAAATTGAGCTAGTTATTAAAGATTGATCAGTGCTTTTACAGACTTTTTCAGTGATTGCTGAAAGTGTCATCTTTTGCCGTGAGGTGTACATCTGTTTTTCTTGCTATACATTGACGGAATATGACATTTATGTGATACACATCCATGTTATCAGCAAGTTTGTCTTTTTTTCGGCATCATGGCTGGGAGTAACAGCTGTGCATCAACGCCAGATGAAACTGAAAAGGCGTTTTTCGATGCCGTTTCAGGTGACCAATTAATTATTGACGAACTGTTAGCATCGGGAGTTCATGCTATTAATACCGGAAAATTGACAGTTGACATAACACCAAGTTTTTCTCTGTTTTACGATGACAAGGCTGTCAAAGCTGCACATGAGAAACTGAACAACTATATATTGTCCAAAAATGATTTGAAAAATGTAAGACTACCTACAAGGTCAAGAAAAGCGGACAAAGCTGAAGCCAGATCAACAGATTTGAAGAATTTAATTGAAACTCTACGGAATATTGACTGGACGGGACGGGTTCTTCCCTTCGTCGTGTCTGATATTTCAAAAATATGCAAGGTTTATGGAGGCCTTCGTGATGAGATACAACTACGAGATGAAGTGTCCCAAATGAACATGAGGTTAGAGAACCTTGAAAAAATACTTCCAAATTTGAAAGATATTTCGTCCAAAGTAGACACTATAGTGAATAACATTGGTCGGGATAAAAAACAAGGGGCTAATCCTCCTACCTCTGACCTTCTTTTTCGAAATATTGTGATCCAGTCTGGTCAGAAAGATGCTACAAATGTGACTAATAACCACAGAAATGCACAAAGTGAAAAAATACAACCAACAGCACGGTCACAACATGAAGAAGTTCCTCCAACTCCACCCTCACCATCTTGGAAAACGGTTACTGTTCGGAAACGAACAAGGAAACAGCCTCTCGTTGGTATGGACGAAACAGATCAACTAAAATCATCCGGAATTCGACCGATAAAACTATTTGTTACCAGGTGTCATACAGACACGACTCAAGAATCAATGCAACGCTATTTAGAAAGTAAAAGTCAGTGGAATGTTCTCTCAGTGGAACAAGTAAAAACCAGGTTTAACACTTACTCCTCTTGGAAAGTGACACTCAATAAATGTGATATCGCGCGTAGTGAAATAATGAAACCGGAAAATTGGCCAAAAGGTGTCATGGTAAGCCCATTTTTCGTGAGAAGAAATGTTGGTACATTCAACATAAATAATGGTGCTAAACATTAACTCTGATGAAAGTTCTAACATGGAATTGTCACGGTTTTAAGAGTAATGGCATGTGGCTGTTACCTATTTTAAAAGATTTTGATATTATGCTTATTCAAGAGACCTGGCTTCATGACTTTGAATACAGAGAGTGGGATGTTTTTAGTTCACTGTTTACTTGTGTACATAAAAGTTCAATGCCAAATACTAGAATA